>BQNB010004920.1:80415-104988 GCA_026074375.1 Tanacetum coccineum | reverse complement strand
ATGCTTGAATGGAACAAGTTTTAGATTGGTTTTCTAAAACTAAGGGAAAATTAATGCAAACACTTAAAAACAATTAAGGCACACAAATTTAAACTAAAAACGCAAACCGGGAATCCTAAAAACGCGTCTAAATTATCAACTAAGTCAAAATTAAACCCAAAAAATTGAAACTTAGTTTCTAAACCTCTAAAATGACAAAAGAAAATTTTCTAAAAGGGAATTATATATTTTTTTTACTTTTTAATAATTTTCTATGAATTAAAAACCTATTTAATCTATTTAAAATCCAAAAAAATGACAAATTATTCCCTAAAAAGTCCAAAAAATGATTTTCTACTTTAGAAAAGTCTAAAATGTGATAAAAACTAAGAAAATTATTTTTCACTACTTTTTATAATTAAAAACTAATTTCTAGATTTAATTTAAAAAGCTAAAAATTAAAATTAAAATCTAAAAGTGATAAAAATAATTTTAAAGCTTGTAAACCTAAAAATATTTATTCTAAATCTAAAAACTTTTTTTTTTGTATTTTTCTAAATTAATTTTCTATTTTTAAATGCTTGACAGGCTCTATACTACACCTAATAAGCAAGAACAAACAAAAATAAGCAAAGAATTTAAGCTATAATAGCTAAGAAAGACATAATTACTTAAAGGCTTTAACACTTAGAATTTTTTAAGCTTCAATGCAATTAAGCTCAAATAAGCCTTACCTTAAGTAAATTAAGCTAAAAGGGACTTAAACTACACCTAATAAGCAATTTAAGTAAAAATAAGCTAAGAAAGTGAGCAAATAAGCCCAGAAAATCAAATAAGCACTTTAGCATACAACTAAAATCCAAACAGACACTTAGCTACTTTTGAGCTTAATTTTAAGCAGGTAAAAGGAACCTTATGGCAAAGAGACTTATATTTCTAGAAAGCTTATCCAAAAGACTACTCAAATCAGCTTTTGAAACATAGTTTGAAAATCAAGAGGACAAGAAAAAAGCTTGTTGAAAACTGCTTAAAAACTCAGCATATATTGAATTCACTTTTTATTATGAAAAGACAAATTGCTTATTTTGAGCTTAAAAACAGATAGACAAATAAGCTATTTTATAGAAACTAAGTTCAAAAAGATGATCATTAACCTACAAACTACTTGTAAAACTAAAAATCAAATCCTAAAAACTAAATTTACCCTCTGATTTTTAAGATTGAAAAGTGCTACTTATCCCAAATGCTATCTGATGCAGTTTGCACATGAATGACCAAAACATTAAACTAACAAATGCAGGCTTGAAGTTTTGCTTCTAGCATTTATAAGACACCAAAATAACAACAAATGCACTGAAGTTAAAAGCTAGAGAAGACTAGAGCTTAAATTGCAAACTATCTTGAATTATGCTAACAGTTTCTAATTACTACTAGCAAATTTGAATTAAACTTGATCTAACCTAATAAATTCTTAAAATCCAAACTTATAAACTCAAAATTCAAGTTTAAAAACAGTCCAAAAGGTATAATTACCTTTGGCAGTACTAACTTAGGTTAGTACTGCCTTGTGCCAAACACCCCTTTAAACTATTAAACCTCATTTTCAGCTTATAAATTTTAGATATAAGCTATTAATCCTTAATACCAGATAGTAAAAAGCTAATAATAGACCTAATTAACAAATCTAAACAACTGAATAAGCAGAATTAATAAGCTTCAAGACTATGCTAATATTTTTGGTGTTTTTGACTGTTTTATAACAAATTATGAAAACTAAAGATTTTAAACTACAAATTAAACACAATAAGCATAAATCAACTATAATAAGCACAAATAAGCTACCTAAACAACAATAAGCAGAAATTAAGCAAAATTAAGCTACATAGCAGATTTAAAGCTAGAAAAGGTAAATGAAGACTTACATAAGCCTCTGCACTAAACAAGGCTATAAAAGGCTCATTTGAGCTATCAACAAGCTCCAGCTTATCCTAAGATAAGCTGGTATGGTCCTGGAAACCCATCCATGTCTGGTTTCCCTTCCTTATTAAGCTGTGGTAAAATTTGAGGGAGGATTTGTGTAAGATAAGCTCAACTAAGCTTTTGAGAGCTTAGTTGAGTAAATAGCCAGCTTAAGAGTAGATAAGAGCTTATAAAAGAGAATGAGAGCTTATGAAACAGTTAAAGCTTTTTAAACCATATTTTTGCATAAAAGTAGATTTATGAAAAGACAATTGCACAAATAGAAAACTTTGAATTCTTATTGATAATAAAGCTGAGTACAAGTTGAAATAGAGATTACAATAAGCTAAACATTACTTTTTAAAAGAAAATTACAATTTAAAAGCTACTCTAAAAAGCTAATAAAACTAACTAACTATCCCCCTGTGAGTGAGGAGAGCCTTGTATTTATAGGAGAGAAAGGATTCTTCTAGGTCTTCAAGTCTGTTAAACGCTCCTCTTAATCTGAACCCTCCATTCTTTGCAATCATTGGATGCCATCTCTTCACCGTTGGATCAAAATGAGCACACGGATTGCCAGCGTGGCATTCCTTGTGTCAGAGGCCTTGTACTTCTTTTACATTGATTTTAGTGCAATATTCCCCTTTTTGGTGTGTTTCTTTGAAAGCCCGCGTGTCAGTCCCTTTGTACATCTTGACCAATGAGAGCTCTTGGTGACGTATTTGTTGATGACTTGGCACTTAGTACTTGGTATCTTCTGGCCACATAGCTTAATTAAGAGAGCGTGGGTTTTTACATATAAATTTTTACACAGGGTTGAATTGGGACAATGGGTAAACAGTTACACCCATTCGCGCCTATTTTTCTTTTATACGGATGTGTTTGACCCGGGGTTTAAACGAGTTGACCTGGGCTCGGGTATTGGGCCATGGTTTGATTAAAAGGGTTGGGCCGGTTATTGGTAAAAGATTTTGGTAAAAAGTGTTTATTATTAAAGGATAACGACCGTTAGTCATGGACTAGCGGTGTTAGGGTTAATGGGACTTTTGTGAAATTATTTAAACAATAAGGCTCTTTTGGGTATTTTGAGGGTTTTAGCATTTTGTGAGTTGACTATTGTTGACCATGGGTTGACTTTTGATGACCTTTACTAGAAAACTTCTGAATCTTGTGCACTCTATCCGTTCTCGTGTTCGTGTTTGCCCAGTTTTGACCGTTTTCTTGTGATTTTTGCAATATCCATATCTACACATCACAAATGATAAAAGAAGCAATATACAAGCATAATTTGCACAATTTGTTCATTTTAAGGCCATTTTTGGTATAGAAAGGATATGTGATTTCTCACATATCAAAATTCCCCAAACTAAGTGATTGTTGTGTCCTCACGCAATATTATATGCTCTAAAATCAAATACCTCAAAACCTCCCCAAACTAATCCTTTGAAAAGTAGCAAAGACTTTTGTGGGGAGAGTTAAGAAATCACAAGCTTTAAAACACCCCATTTTCCTATTTTTCAAAACTTTTTTCTTCATTTTTATGATGATGATTTTTTTTATATGAAAACTAACTAGAATATTCCGACTTTCGTTATTTCTATAACCATTAGGGATCAAAGAACAAGATGCATTTCGATCCGAGAATGCCCCAAAAAGGATAAATTTATCGTCCCCGACTTTTCACTTGCTCCAAACCAAGCTTAAAACGAAATCACCGCTAAATATCAGTTAAAATGCTAACACTACTCATATTTGCAACTTGTGAACTTTTCACTCCCGATAATTATTATATCTTAGGTGAATGTGCTATTTTGAATTTCAACCATGGATCAACATTTTGCAAAATTCTATGTTTCACGTTCCACCCGAGAATAATGAGTTTGAAGGCGAGATCATCCCATGTAGCGACTTTCGTCTCGGCACATCCTAACCTTGCGGCTAAGTGACCAGGCTTTTGACACCCCACAGAGACTAGTATCGGGACTCACGGACCTTAGGTTTCAAAAACTCTCAGGTTTCCTATATAAAAACTTAAAATAGAATAGTCAAAGTTCAAAAGCATATTTAAATTTAATAGAAAGAGATCTATTTATTAATTCAAACTTAATATTAAACATAACATTTATGCAATTGTAACCCTCGACCTTTTAGAAGGCTGTAACATCGGTTGTGAGCCGGCAAGATGCAATACCCAAGGCTCTTATGAGGATAAGCAAAACATTTATTCATGAGATAATATATAGTATGCAAATTAAGTATTCCGAATGTTACCATCTTAAATCACAAAGGAATTAAAAAAAACTTCTATTAACTAATTATTAACCAAAAAACCACACAACTCTATTTATTAAACAATTATATATAAAGGTGAAACAAGCTAATGGGAGAAAAAGCTACAATTAACACTCATGAGCCTTAAAGAAATCCAACTATTCTATGTTTAGCATCAAAACTTATACTCTACTCTATCATCTCTTGTTCTTCACAATTTAAAATTTCTAAGAAAGAAACTCGTGAATACTTAGCCTAATAAATTAAGATCGGCACTTTAACAAGTCACATAGACTGGCAACAATCTTAACACTAATAAATAGAACTTCGCATATTTAAAATCAATTATGGGAACTTGCAAAGTCTTGACTTTTTCAAGATAGACTTGCGTTTTATAGCTCCTTGTATAAAAGTTTAGCAAAGATCAATTTCTTTAAAAGTTAAGGAGAAAGCTAAGATATAAAACCGGTCGGGTCAAAATTTACTTTTCATTCTCACCAACGGAAAACCTACATTCGTGTCAACTATTTTTTTTTATTCAACTAACTATTTATATTTTTCATTATCATTTTTCTACAAATGTTTTTTTTTATTTAAATGAACAATTAAACTAGATATTAATGCTTAAAAATTTAAATTTTTTGTGGGAAAACGGGGTACGTGAGAACAACGGGCAAAAGTAGGTAAGATCATATCGAAGATATACTACCCCATACTAAAATTAAACATTGTCCTTAATGTTTCCTAGCCTAAGACTTAAAAACCC
Source organism: Tanacetum coccineum (assembly GCA_026074375.1). Taxonomy (NCBI): domain Eukaryota; kingdom Viridiplantae; phylum Streptophyta; class Magnoliopsida; order Asterales; family Asteraceae; genus Tanacetum; species Tanacetum coccineum. Next base: position 100,013 of record BQNB010004920.1, on the reverse strand, counting down.
CATACTAGAACTCAAAAAGTCGAATGCATAACCCAAGCATGAAGAAAGTATCACAAAAATCTCCAACAAGATAAATGTTAGATGATAATAACCTAGGATATCGGATTTCCCCAAACTAATGGCAAGCAAAGGCTAGGAAGCTCGAGTGGACCGGGACAAAACATCGAACACGAGAGTCTTTAGAAAATTTTTGGGTCAATCCTACAAAAAATCACAAGCACAAACAACAAGAATCAGAAGAGTACAAGCCTCCTCACATCACATTAGAAATAAGAAAGAAGATAGAAGGATAAGTATGGGGTGCCTCCCACGAAGTGCTTTGTTTTTGGTAACCGAGTCACATAGCTTGACTCGATCCCCGAATTTATTCGTCCTTGGAGAAAGTTTGGAGATCCTGGACTACCTCCGAAGTAATGCTTCACACGATGACCATTCACCTTAAAGTTTGGACCATCGGGTTGAGATAACTCAATGGTTCCGTATGGAAAAACTTTGGTAATGGTGAAAGGTCCCGACAATGAGTTTTAAGCTTTCCCGAGAATATCTTTAGACGAGAGTTGAAGAGTAAAACTCGATCACCAACATTGAAAATGCGGTTTTTGATCTTAGAGTCATGAAGCTTCTTCGTCCTCTCTTTATATATCAAAGAATTCTCGTAAGCTTGATCATGAAGCTCATTAAGTTCATTAAGTTGAAGCTTCCAGTGATCATCCGCGGTATTAAGATCGAAATTAGCATGTTTCAAAGCCCAATATTCTTTATGCTCTAACTCGATAGGTAAATGGCAAGACTTCCCGTACACTAACTTGTAAGGCGTACAACCAATCGGTGTCTTAAAAGCGGTGCGGAATGCCCATAAAGCGTCATCTAGTTTGTCGGACCACGAGGCACGGTTTTCTCCAATCGTCCTTTCTAGAATACGTTTCAAACCGCGATTGGACACCTCCACTTGACCGCTCGTTTGAGGGTGATTAGCGATAGCAAGATGATGAGTGACCCCATACTTAGACATTACTTTAGCAAATTGATCATTATAAAAATGGGTCCTATGATCGCTTATAATAGCTCTAGGTGTTCCGAATCGGGCGAAAAAAGATTTCAAAAACTTAATTACAACTCGAGCATCATTTTTGGGGAGCGCCTTTGTTTCCACCCACTTCGAAAGATAATCAACGGCTAAGAGGATGTATTTATTTCCTCGTGAAGACGGAAATGGTCCTATAAAATTGATACCCCATACATCGAAGATTTCACAAACTTGAATAGCGTTTTGAGGCATCTCATCTTGTTGTGAAATTTTGCCTTGTCTTTGACACGTATCACAAGATTTGATCATCGTATGGGCATCTTGATATATGGTCGGCCAAAAGAACCCGACATCAAATATTTTTCGAGCGGTGAGATTGGCACTATGTTGGCCTCCGGTGGGTCCTTCATGACAAGCTTTGAGGATATCATTAGCTTCTTGCCCATGCATACACCTTCGAATGATTTGATCCGCACATATTCAAAAAAGATAGGGATCATCCCAACAGTAATGTTTAACGTCTTTGAAAAACTTCCTTTTTTGTTGAGTTGTCATTCCTTTGATGATAAAATTCCCCGCATGGAAATTTGCAAAATCCGCAAACCATGGGGTACTTTCACTAGATATAACTCCAAGAGTTTATAAAGGAAAATTTTCATTTATGTATTTATTTTCTAACACATCCTTATGAGGATTCTCAAGTCTAGATAAATGATCGGCCGCGAGGTTCTCACTTCCTTTTTTATTACGGATGATGATATCAAATTCTTGTAGGAGAAGAACCCACCAGAGCAACCTCGGCTTGGCATCTTGTTTATTCATAAGGTATTTTAAAGTCGAGTGATCCATATACATTATGCTTTTAGATAAGACAAGGTATGGCCGAAACTTTTCAAAAGCATACACTACGGCAAGCATTTCTTTTTCCGTCGTAGTGTAATGAATTTGAGCTTCGATCATTGTCTTACTAGCGTAATGTATAGGCTGAAAGTGCTTCATCTTTCGTTATCCTAAAACCGCACCAATCACGAAATCACTTGCATCACACATAAGTTCAAAAGGTAGGTTCCAGTCTGGGACAACTAAGATTGGAGCTTCGGTAAGCTTCTTTTTTAGAGTCTCGAAAGCATCAATACAATCCTTAGAAAACATAAACGGTGTTTCCTTCTCAAGAAGGTGAGTCATAGGTCTAGCTATTTTGAAAAAGTCTTGGATAAAACATCAGTAAAAACTTACATGACCTAGGAAACTCCTAACACCTTTTACGGTAGTCGGGTGAGGTAGCTTAGCGATAACATCGACTTTAGCACGATCGACCTCAATTCCCGACTTTAAAATTTTATGACCTAACACAATTCCTTCTTTACACATAAAGTGGCACTTCTCCTAATTTAGAACTAAATTCATGTCTTCACACCTTTTTAGCATCTTTTCTAAATTGGAGAGGCACGAATCAAAACTATCCCCAAAAACCGAGAAATCATCCATAAACACTTCTCTAGTCTTTTCGATCATATCATGGAATATGGCCATCATACACCGTTGGAAAGTACCAGGAGCATTACACAAGCCAAATGGTATGCGACGGTACGTGAAAGTTCCATATGGGCATGTGAAAGTAGTTTTCTCCTGGTCTTGGGGATCTATTTGTATTTGAAAATACCCCGAAAATCCATCTAGAAAACAATAAAACTCATTTCCGGCTAATCTTTCTAACATTTGATCCATAAATGGCAATGGAAAATGATCTTTTCGAGTCGCTTCATTTAATTTTCTATAGTCAATACAAACTCTCCACCCAGTGACTAAACGTGTCAGAATTAATTCATTCTCTTCATTAACAACAACGGTTATTCCTCCTTTCTTTGGAACATAATGCATTGGACTAACCCATGGGCTGTCGGAGATCGGGTAAATCATTTCGGCATCAAGAAGTTTTAGGACCTCCTTTTTGATTACCTTGTGAATTTTTGGGTTAACCCGTCTTTGACTTTGAACCATGGGTTTGTAATCATCCTCCATCAAGATTTTGTGTGTACAAAAACGAAGGTCGATACCCTTGATGTCGGTGATTTTCCATGAAATGGCCCGTTTATGTGATTTAAGCACTTTTAAGAGAGCTTCTTTTTCAACATCTTTTAAACCTTTTTCAATAATTACGGGTAGCTTGTCGGTTCCTTCTAAGTAAGCATATTCCAAGTGAGATGGTAAATCTTTTAACTCTAATTCCGGAGGCTCTTCAATTGAAGGTTTTGCCTTAGTGACTTCCTTAAGGTCTTCATTCTTCTTTAAAGGGAGAGTCGGAGATGGGTCTTCATTTAACAATTGCTCAAGATAAAGAATATCTCCCTCTGTGTCGTAAAAATCATCATCTAAATCCGTAAACTCATCCGGAGTTTGTAAGAAAGTCTCCATTTCTTCCAAAATAAAATCTCCTCCTTCAAAAGGAGTGAACGAAGGGGTAGTAGAAGAAAGAATCGGTTCTGAAGACGAAGTGGGATTGCCACCCGAAGAATTATTCGAAAAACCAAGTACTTCTTGAGAAAATTCCTCACAAGCCACATCAATGATGTCAATTCGGTTTATCGACGAATCATCATATGTCGAGGAGTATCGCGTAGTTTGATTGAGATTAAAAGTGACAGCTTCATTGTCAACTCGAAGGGTTATTTCTTCTCCATAAACATCAATTAAAGCACGACCGGTCCTCAAAAAGGATCTCCCAAGTATGAGAGGAACTCGAGGATCGGCTTCAAAATCAACAACAACAAAGTCGGTAGGAAAGTGAAATTTCCCAACTTTGACAAAAACGTCTTCGGCGAGTCCTTTAGGATGAGTAATCGATCGATCCGCTAACTCTAAAGTCATCCGAGTTGGTGTAAGTTCGGGTAGGGAAAGCTTTTTCCAAAAGGAAAGAGGCATAAGATTTATGCTCACGCCAAGATCAGCCAAGGCGTGACATACATCCATTCCCGAGAAATTACATGGAATAAGAAACTTGTCGGGATCTCCTAGCTTTTCGGGAAGCTTTTTGAGGAGCATCGCCGAGCAATTCTCGTTCAACAGTATCTTAGCTAATTCAAGCAACTTTTCCTTATTCATAAGCAAACTTGGTCACCCGCGAAGCTACACCTTTAAATATGTATATATAAATATATGAATATAAATACACACAAGGATCAAGATCCACGAGAGAGCAAGTAAACCGGAAGCAGTATAGAGTGTTCCCGGGTCGTTATGTCCCAACGAGGCTAGAGAAGGAAAATCGAAAGACGATTGATGATTGATGTTTGTATGTCACAAGTAATGATTGGGAATTAATACTGAAAGCAAATGCACATAAAAACTAAACAAAGAACATAAGCTAGAACAAGAATAAAAGCTAGAATTAGGAAAAACACTTAAAACTTTTACACAAATAAACTTAAGGCAGAAAAATAAGCTAAGCTAAATCTAAATAAGCAAGTTAAACATGCAATTAAGCTAAATTAAACAAGAGAAACACAACAGTACTAACAACAGTACTAACAGTATTAACTACCAGTACTAACTTAGAGTTAGTACTGCTAGGCTTAAGTTAGTACTGGTGGGCTTATAAAACACAAATATAACAGAAATAAGCAAATAAGCTAAAACAGATAATTACTATCCTTAATAAACACTTAGTAAAAGAAATAAGCAACTAAGATAAACTAAAATGATAAATAAGCTAGAAAACTTAAACTGATACACTAATGAAAACACTTTGAAAAGGAAAATAAGCTTAAATAAGCAAACAGTAAAGGAAAATGGTTTAATCTACTCTAAAAAGCTAAGGAAATCTCAAATAAGCAGAAATAATAAGCTGATAAGCTTAGTTTAACTACCAGTATTAACTGTTATAACTAACAGTACTAACTTGGAGTTAGTACTGGTAGCTTTAAGTTAGTACTGCTAGTGTAGACTTAGTACTGGTCCTAAAATGAACTGGCAGTACTAACTTAAAGTTAGTACTGCTAGTTGAAAATACCCCTGAACCTTTGTAAAAATCATTTTTCTTTTTATATTAATTAAAAACAGATTATCAAATAACAAACTAAACACTTACAAGAAAATTTCAATCAATAATAAGCACTTAAATAAGCATGAATGAGTCTAGCAGTATTAACTTAAAACTAACAGTTGTATTAAATAAACTAGCAGTTCTGCAATAGATAAGTAAAGTAAGAAAAAGAGAGACTTACTACACCCTTGCTTGAAACATGTCAAACAACAATCTACAAGCTCTAGCTGTGCATAGGAACAAGCTACTGAGAGTCCATAAGCCCATCCAGAACTGCTTATCATCCAATAAATAAGCTGTTGGTGTATTGAGAGGTGATTTTTGTAAAATTCTCTTTAACTACTTAACATTTTTATCTTACTTAAAGAAAACAGCTTATAAATAAGCTGAGGTGAGAACTTTTTAAACACAAAACAATAAGATGAAAGAAACTTTAACACTGGTATTGTAAATTGACTTGTAAACGTCAAAAACCTGCATTAAAACTTGAAATCGTTACAAGCTTGAAAGAAAAGCAGTAAATGATGAAAATAAGCTAATTAATAGCAAATTAAAAACTTAAAACTAGGTTACTAAAAAAACTAGATCGCCTCAAAGGCTAACAAAAGGCCTCTATTTATAGCTGAAAGTCTATTGACTTGTCAGCTTGTGCATCTTGTAGAGATAAACCAATGTGCTAGTTGTGTGAGGCAAACCAAAACAAATCCCAGCCTTTAATCTCTTTAGAGCTTCTTTGGGGACAATCTCAGCCATCGAAATGCTTTGGGAATGGAGAGGGATTGCCAACATGGACTTTATAAAGCTGGGGGGGGTTAGTAGGGTGTTGAGTGATTTTTGCAGAGAAGTATGGAGCAAAACATGGTGCTGGCTGGTTTTTGGTATGGCCGGTAAGAGTGGAAAGAAAAGGTATAAATGTTTGGGATGTACAGAGAGAGGTTGACGATGATTAAGGATGTTTTGGCTTTGTGTGCAAGAAATTCCCTCCACATCTTTCCTCTTTTCATTTTCTTTTTCCCTTTTTCTTTCTTTTATAAATGAAGTTTCCCAACTTGGCATTTTCAGCCCCCGTGGTTTATATAATAATATAACTTAGGGGTTTGGTATTTTTGACCCCTCAAGTTATATTTTTCTTTGCTTTTTCTTCTCGGAGTAGACTTTACTTTGATTTGGCTTCGTCTTCACACACTTTTCCATCCCGTGTCCTGTTTTGTTGCTTTTTGATTGGTTTTTCGTCTTTTTGTGAGATATCCGTTCCTGCACAACATAATTAGCAAAACAAGCATATATTTGGCATTTTTTGTCTGTTTTTGGTCATTTAAGCTCGTTTTTAGAGGTAAAAGATATGTGTAATTAAGCACTTATCAAATCCCCCAAACTAAGGTATTGTGTGTCCTCACGCAATGTTATGAAGTAAACATGTAAGCCCCGTTTTCCCCATTTTCTGAATTTTACACTACTAACAACAATATTTTTGGATTTTTCTTATATTTTTTTAACAAGGTTTGACTTTCTTATTATTAAACTGGGATATAGAATGAGAAGCCCGTAGAGTGATCAACGGATGTCCTTCGGATAAATTCATCGTCCTCGATTTTTTTCACAAGTCCAAGCTATAGCAAATAAACAATAACATTGTTGATATAAGTTTATATGTAAATCCCTCATACTTATGAACTGAGATTTTCAACTCCCAATCATGGATATACGATTGAATGTGTGTACTCACTTTAATTTAACCATAGGCCAAACTTATTTTCATAGTCATTGAATTCAAATTGAACATGACTCAAAGCAACAACTTATTAAGACCTAGTACCTTGATTTCGAGATTTAAACTTAGAACTTTTTGCAACATTTTAACATCATAATCATAAGTTCTCAAAGCTAGGAAGGGCTTTGCTTATTTGAACCCCTACCTCGTGGTTTAACGAGAGCAGATAAACACAACCAACGACCCGTGTTCTTATTTGAAAACCCACCCCGTGCTAGCGTAGTGGGGAAATCACATCAACACCTTATTCCTAAATGTCTAAGGATTGGTGTCTTAGTTTGAACCTCACCTAGACCATTCTCCAAGTGAGATATCACGACACACACATCCTTAGAAGCAAAGACTCTAAGTTGAACCCCCGCCTCGTTGCTGAGCGGAGTGGGATAATCACGACACATCTTTTACTTGCTCCATAAATATCAACAGCAGCTTCATTGGCAATATTTCAATTCATTCATGCTTATTTGGCTTAATCTTTAAATCACTATAAAATGCTCGCTTTTGAAAACTCAAGTATTACAAATTTGAAGCTTTTCTGAAAACTATCGATTGACTTAAGTGTGAATTAAATTAGAGTACGTATATTAGGTGGATTAGAAATTCACGGAGAGAAAACAACGAGTACTTGAAAAGTTTTTAGAAGAATCTTCTTACACATAAACTGATATGTAACTCTATCATTTCTCGTTCTGTCACATTTTTTCAATTCAAAGCTAGTAGAATTCCGTGAAAGCTTGGCCTAAAGAACTAGCTAGGGCTCAACACGCCCGATCAAGTCAAAAATTTATTCTTACTCCTACCAAAAGAAAAGCAAAACTGTGACAAAACACTTATAATATTTTTGAAAATTTTTCAATTTTTTCATTTTTTTGGTATTTTGGTGGTAAAAACGGGTTTACGTGGTAACAATGCTGCAGGAAACAATCAAATCGAAGATACCCCCCCAAACTAGAACTAAACATCGTCCTCGATGTTTTTGAAGGTACTACATTAATCTAAGGCCTTATTATGAGGATGCCAAAAGATAAAACGTTAGTCGATAAATTAGGATATCGGATTCCAATTGAATGCTGAAGATGTGAAACTCGTTCATGAATGACAAAACTGAGAGTCTTCACAATCCGGGCAATCCTGGACAATAAGCAACACAAACAAGGTTACACGGGTAATGGAAAAGACAAGCAATCTTAGCAACAACAACACTATTACACTACGGATAAGCATGGGGTGCCTCCCACGAAGCGCTTGTTTTAGGGTCGCATGCTTGACCCATGCACAAGATTTATGATCCCTTGGGAAAGTTTTGGAGATCCGGACTACCAAGTGTGGTACTTTCCCTCCAGAAGTAGTTCCCTTGACGCGATGACCATTCACTTTGAAAATTAGGCCCGTTTGCTTGAGAAAGCTCAACAGTGCCGGTATGGAAATACTCTAGTGATGGTGGAAAGTGCCATTCCAAGGGATTTTAGTTGCCCGAGAAAATCTTTAATCTGGAATTAAGAGGAGGACTCGATCACCATGTTGAAAACACGGTTTTTTATCTGGAGTCATGGAGCCTCTTTGTTTTGGCCTTGGTAATAAAGGCTCTCATAGGCAATGATACGAAGTTCATTTAGTCATGAGTTGGAACTTTCCGTGATTCACACCCGTAATTACATATCGAAGTTATGCTTTGCTTTTAATGCCCAGTAAGGCTTGTGCTCAAGCTCTGATCGGAATATGAGCATGCCTTTCCATACACAAGCTTGTAAGGAGTACACCCGATGGTGTTTTGTAAGCTGAGCGAAGGCCGCATAGTGCATCATCTAGGTTTGTCCACCAGAGGGCACGGTTTACACTCTATAGGTCCTTTCAAGGATCTTTTTCAAAACCACGATTTGATACTTCCACTTGCCCACTTGTTTGTGGGTGATAAGCGTTGGAGAGACGGTGAGTAACTCCATATTTCTGCATGACCTTTGCAAACTGGTCATTACAAAAATGGGTTCCGCGATCACTTATGATTGCACGGGGAGCACCAAATCTGGCGAAGGAGATTTTCAGAAATTGCAAACTACTCGGAATCATTGGTGGGGAGCGCTTTCGCTTCACCCATTTTGACAAATTAGTCTACTAGCCACGAGAATATACATGTTCCCCTCGTGAGAGACGGAACGGGCCATAAAGTCGAAGCCCCAAATGTCAAAGATTTCACAAACTTGATGGAGTTTTTGAGGCATCTCCATCACGTTGTGAATTTTTCCTTGATTTGGCACGTGTCACAGTTTCTGACAAACTCGTGGGCAGTCTTATAGATGGTGGGCCAGAGAAACCGTAGTCAAAGATCTTTTTGGCTGTGAGGTTGGCACCATGATGCCCCGGTGGGTCCATTTGGCAAGCTTCGAGATGTCCGAGAGCTTCCTTGTCGTGCACCATCGCTTGATCACTTGATCCGCACAATTTTAAACAAGAAGGTGTCATCCCAAAAATAAATGTTTCACGTCTGAAGAACTTATTCTTCTGTTGGTTGACATGCCTTCACAACGAAGTTACCCGCGTGATAATTGCAAAAAGTCGGCAAACACAGGGTTCCTAGAATCTCCACAAAGGTCACCATATTTACGACTCAAGAGAAAACCTTTCATTTATGCTCTTTAGGATCATTGACGTTTTCATACGGGTTTTCCAATCTGGACAGAATGATCGGCTGCGAGGTTCTGTCTCTATATTATCAATAACTTTGAAGCAAATTCTTGGAGGAGGAGAAACCCATCGGAGCAATCTCGCCTTGGCATCCTTTTTTGCAAAGAGATACATAAGGCGGAATGGTCCTGTATGCACTATGCCTTTTGTTTCATGATGTAGGAAAGACCATATTTCTCGAAAGCATACACCAATTGCAAGTAATTCTTTTTCGTCGTATGTAGTTCGTTGTGCTCCAATCAAGGTCTTACTAGCAAAGTTTATAGGCCTTAAAGTGTTTTCTCATGACGTTGCCTCAAAACTGCACCATGGCAAATCGGCTTGCATCGCACATAAGTTTCAAATGGAAGGTCCCAGTTTGGAGCAATCCTAAGATTGGAGCTTCGTAATCTATTTTTCAATGTTGGAAGCTCGAATGCAGTCATCGGAAAAGATGAATGAGTATTCTTCTCAAGGAAATGGGTCATTGGTCCGGATATTTTTGAGAAATCCTGAAATGAACCGCCGTAAAAACCGGCATGACCGAGTAAACTCCAATTCTTTGACGTGGTGGATGAGGTAATTTTGCAATGACATCGATTTGGCTTGTCAACCTCAATCCATTCTTAGAAATCTTATGGCCGAGGACAATGCCCTCTTTGACCATAAAATGCTCCTCTCCCAGTTAAGAACTTAAGTTAGTGTCTTCACACCTTTGAAGCATGTGGTCTAAACGGGAAGAGGCAGTTTGGAAAGAATTCCCAAAGACGAAAGTCGTCCATAAAGACTCCATCGCTTCCTAACCATGTCATGAAAGATTGCTAACATACATCGTTTGAACGATGCCTGGAGCATTGCTTAAGCTAAAGCATGCGGCCCCACGGTAGGCAAACGTTCCATATGGGCAAGTAAAGTAGTCTTTCTTGATTCACGGGGTCCAATGGGGATTGAAATACCGAGAAACCATCAGAGGAAACATAGTATTCATTCCCCGCTAATCTCTCAAGCATTGGTCCATGAAGGGGGTAGAGGGAAGTGCTTTGCGGGTGGTCTCATTTAACTTACGATAGTCAATGCATACCGCCATCCGGTAACCAAACGAGTTGGAATCAACTCATTTTCCTCGTATCATTACACAGTTATTCCTTCCCTTCTTGGTACACAATAGTACCGACTAACCCAGGGACTGCTGGAGATAGGGTAATCAATCCAGCTACGAGAAGTTTTTCAACCTCCTTTTAAATAACATCGTGGAATTTTATGGGATTTACTCATCTTTGATTTTGGACCGCCTGGTGCAATAGACCTCTTCCATAAAATCTTGTGGTACAAAATTTCCGGGTTGATACCCTGAAAGTCAGAAAAGTTTCAAGCGAGAGCTCGCTTGTGGGACTTTAGCACCTTTACGAGAGCGGATTTTTCCTCAACATTCAACTCTTTAGCAATAATGACGGGCAACTTGTTGTCGCCCTCCAAAAATGCATACTCGAGATGGGGAGGCAGTTCCTTGAGTTCAACCTCGGTAGGCTCATGAACGGAAGGTTTAATGTTTTAGCTTCACAAGAGTTTGAGCTCTTTCCTACCCCAGGCATATATTGTTTATGATAGGAGTGGGGTGGTGGTTCACTGTTCAAAATTGCTTCTAGAAGCAGGATGTCCCCCTCAGGATCATAGTAGAATGTATTATAAGTGCTGGACCAATCCGATCCTCTGCTAGACCAAGGAAGGTCCGGCTTCTTCGAGAAGCAAAAATCACTATCCCCAAATGGAGTTAAGGGGTAGGAGAGAAGTAAGCAACAATTGGATCATAATACGGAGTGAATTTACACTCGCGATTATATCAGTAAAACCAAAGAACTTCTTGAGAGTATTCCTCACAAGCCATAATCAATGACGTCAATCTTGTATGCCGTCATGTGAGGTTGTAATTGTCCGAGTAATTCCGAATCTGATCCAAATTACTAAGTGATGACTTCACTTCCTATTCTAAGATTAATTTTCACCCTTGTGCACATCAATCAAAGCACGACGTTTTTTAAAGAGCACCTCCCGAAGAATTAAAAGGGACTCGGGGGTCCTGGCTCAAAATCTACAACCACAAAGTCGGCTGGAAAGTGAAAAACACCAACTTTAACGGAGATTTCTTTTGCAATCCATTGGTTTAGAAATTGATCGATCCCAAGTTCGAGTGTCATGCAAGTTGGAGTAAGATCAGGAAGTGAAAGCTGTTCCCAGACTGAAAATGGCGATTAGATTAATCTGGCACCGAGATCGGCTAGTCTAAGCATTCTTCATCCCAGACATCACAAGAAATCAGAAACTTGCCGGGTCTCCAATTTTCTGGGTAACTTGTTCAAGATTGACCGCCGAACAATGTTCATATCCATCGAAGTATCGAGCTAGACAGGGTTTCATTGGAAGTTCGAGCCACTTTATAAGTTTCTCTTTAATTCCCAATAAGGTTCATTAGAGTCCGAGTGAATTTGGGCATCAAAACAAATGCATCCTAAAGCAAATCTCGAAACTCATCTCTTTGAAGATTTCATAGAATTTGTCGATTTGTTCATTAGCTTGATTACGGCTCTTTTCATTATCACGCCTCGAAGGATATGGAAGAGAAACTTGAAGGTTTAGTGTTTTGCGCGGGAGCAACAACAGGAGCAACAATGGGCTTCAAAACTTGAGTGAGCTTGTTTCAGACCTACCGGAGGTTTGACGGGTGCAGTACTTTTGTGAACAAGAGGGTGCACTGGTCCTTCTTTTCACCTCGGTATTTTCTTCACTACTGAAGAAGTAGGAATTTGAAGGTTCCTTGACATGCAAACACCGCTTCGGGTAGTGATACCCTTTAAGTCATCTTTAGGTAGTAACTTGTTGTTACCATGGAGTGTCCCTAACCCTGAGGTAGAACGGTATTGGCAGTTACCAAACTTAGCCAACTAATCAGTCAGATTTTTGCCATTTGATTATTCAATTTGTTTGTTTTGACTTGCATGCTCTGACCCTGGTTTGGGAGGTTATTGTTGGCATGTTTCTCATGATAGCATCATAGCCTTGACGTAGATTCCAAAATCGTTCTGGTGACACTGTGTGTCCTGAGGAACGGGGCTTGATTTAAGGCCCCTGGAGAACTTGATACCGGGTCTATGAAGTTGATTCTGACTGAAATTGGACTGTTAAATTTCCACCTCTGTTTGGTTGAAATTGCTCTCCCGGTGTTATGTTAAAGTTATTCCCCCGATTGAAATTGTTAGCATTATTACTTGAAGATATCTGAACGGGAGGAAAACCTGAGGTCTAATATGATTTGCAACCATTTGAGGTCGAAATTTGAGCTTACTTAGTTGTAATTAGCTGGCAGCGGCTTGTGACACATACTCAGAAATCGTTAGTCCCGATAAACGTTTGTCCAAGAGTGGCTGGACAGTTTTGGTGAGAATGGGCACCACCGCAAGTAACACAACTAGTTCAACTGCTTTGACATGTGCATGAGCTGGGAGCTGGACAGAAGCATGGATCTCTTGTCTAATAGCATAATGCTAGGACAATATCCTTAAGTTCAGGCAACATCATGTGAAACAGCTTGGGTGGAAGAGTTCGTACTTACCTTGTGCAACAACTCCTAGCTCGAGTTTGAACGAACTTTGGACTTGCTCTCGATGATTTTAAACATTCGCGAGGCATTTTGTCCAAAAGCTTTCCCACCTGCTGCGGGAGTTCAATGAATCTTTGATCATTAATGTTCAAGCATTATAGAATGTATCAAGTTGTATGCAATTCTGAGAATCCATTGTGTGGACATGCCCTAAGTAATCATTGAAAAACATCCCAAGCCTCATAAAATGATTCATCAAACCTTTGCTGAAATCTGGTGATCTCATGCGAAGATCGTCGTTTAGAAGGTAGGGAAAAACTGGTTGATGAATTTGGATACACGATCGTCCAAGTTGAATAGATCGAGGGGGTTCTTTTTCTAGCCATTATTCGGGCTGCTCCCTCGAAGAGTATGTAAAAATCATAAGCTTAATCGAGAAATTGAACATTGGGGACCCTCATTGTGGAGGTGATCCTTGTTGAAGTAACGATAATGAGCATGCGGGTCGACTTGTCAACCGAAAGAACTGTTTGTTCTGGACAAGATTGATTAACCCATGCCTCAGTTCGAATTGTTTGCCACAATTTCAGGAATAAGGATTGCCGTCCCTCGTACCCCTCGGTGGGATGCTTGTAGCAAATTGACCATATTCGAGTGTCTGCCATTGGCTTCTACGTGAGGATCTTCCTGAAATGGGTATTATCTATACGAAGAGTTCGATAATAACTGCGTTCTCTGGTGGAGGACGCTGCTCACGGACTGAGATCGAGTGCAGCAAGCACAAAATGGAAATAAAAAAGAAAGTTACACTAATTTTTTGTTTTTTTTGGATTTTTGATGTAAAATATATTCACAATCATTTTAAACGACCAAGAGATAGACAACTTAAGCCAAATAATCTATCTTACTTCTCGGTAGCTCTCAGATGAAATACGCACTGTTATCGAGGAGTAGGAATAAGCGCGAAGCTTATTTCTCCTTTTGGGTCGTAGTTTCCTAGGAACCAACCCTCCTTATACCCACTATAGTTTTGTCAATCAGAATGAGGAGAGCCTTATATCGTAATTAACACAGAAGGCAAGTTTAAATTCTTAGTTCGATTGGGAACCAGCAGTTCACCGCGAACTGTATTATGATAATACCTCAGTAGATGAATATTAATGTTTTGTTATTTACGCAATTAGTGAATTTTAATATTTTATGGACAATTTTTTTTTTTTTTTTTAGAAATATTCACAGATTCTACACAAATTTCAACGTAACGATAACCTTTAGCCTCCCCGGCAACGGCGCCAAAAATTGGTCACCCGCGAAGCTACACCTTTAAATATGTATATATAAATATATGAATATAAATACACACAAGGATCAAGATCCACGAGAGAGCAAGTAAACCGGAAGCAGTATAGAGTGTTCCCGGGTCGTTATGTCCCAACGAGGCTAGAGAAGGAAAATCGAAAGACGATTGATGATTGTATGTCACAAGTAATGATTTGGAATTAATACTGAAAGCAAATGCACATAAAAACTAAACAATAAAATAAGCTAGCAACAGAATAAAAGCTAGAATTAGGAAAAACACTTAAAACTTTTACACAAATAAGCTCAATTAACTTAAGGGCAGAAAAATAAGCCTAAGCTAAATCTTAATAAGCAAGTAAACATGCAATTTAAGCTAAATAAACAGAGAAACACAACATACTAACAACAGTACTTAACAATTTTATTATTAAATTTTATGTGTAATTACTACCAGTAACTAACTTAGAGTTAGTACTTGCTAGGCTTAAGTTAGTACTGGTGGGCTTATAAAAACAAATATCACAGAAATAACAAATAAGCCTAAAACAGATAATTACTAATCCTTATAAACACTTATTACAAGAATAAGCAACTAAGATAAACTAAAATGATAAATAAGCTAGAAAACTTAAACTGATACACTAATGAAAACACTTTGAAAAGGAAAATAAGCTTAAATAAGCAAACAGTAAAGGAAAATGGTTTAATCTACTCTAAAAAGCTAAGGAAATCTCAAATAAGCAGAAATAATAAGCTGATAAGCTTAGTTTAACTACCAGTATTAACTGTTATAACTAACAGTACTAACTTGGAGTTAGTACTGGTAGCTTTAAGTTAGTACTGCTAGTGTAGACTTAGTACTGGTCCTAAAATGAACTGGCAGTACTAACTTAAAGTTAGTACTGCTAGTTGAAAATACCCCTGAACCTTTGTAAAAATCATTTTTCTTTTTATATTAATTAAAAACAGATTATCAAATAACAAAGTAAACACTTAACAAAAAATTTCAATCAATAATAAAGCACTTAAATAAGCATGAATGAGTCTAGCAGTATAACTTTAAAACTAACAGTTGATATTAAATAAACTAGCAGTTTCTTGCAATAGATAAGTAAAGTAAAGAAAAAGAGAGAGACTTACTACACTCTGCTTGAAACAGGGTCAAAAACAAATCCTACAATCTCACTTGCATTAGAACAAAGCTATGAGAGTCCATAAGCCTCATCCAGAACTGGCTTATCATTCCAATAAATATGCCTGTGGTGTATTGAGATGATTTTTGTGATTCTCTTTTAACTACATAACTTTTTATCTTACTTAATGAAAACAGCTTATAATAACTGAGGTGAGACTTTTTAACACAAACAATAAGATGAAGAAACTTAACACTGTATTGTAAAATTGACTTGTAAACTCAAACTTCATTAAACATTAAATCGTTACAAGCTGAAAGTAAAAGCCTGAAAATGATTGAAAATAAGCTAAATTATATCAAAGTTAAAAACTTAAAAACTAAGTAACTAAAAAAAACTAGATCGCCTCAAGGCTTACAAAACCCTCTATTTAAATAATTTTTCAATTAAGCAAATATCTCCCTCCGGATCGCAATTGGCATGATCAATTTCTGGTGAAATTAAATCATCCTTGAGATAAGCTTTGATCTCTTCTAAAATAAATTCAGAAGTAAGAGGGCCAGAAGTCAGGATGGGATTGCCACCCGAAGATTTATTAGAAAACCCTAGCAATTCCGAAGCATACTCCTCACAAACCTCATTAATGATGTCAATTCGGTTTACCGACTTATCATTTGTAGAGGAGTATCTCGTAGTTTGATCTAGATTGAAAGTGATGGCTTCGTTATCAACTCGAAGGGTTATTTCTTCTCCATAAACATTAATTAAGGCATAACCAGTCCTCAAAAAGGATCTCCTAAGTATGAGAAGAACTCGAGGATCGACTTCAAAATCAACAACAACAAAATCAATAGGAAAGTGAAATTTCCCAACTTTGACAAAAACGTCTCCGGCGAGTCCTTTAGGATGAGTAATTGATCGATCCGCTAGCTCTAAAGTCATCTGAGTTGGTGTAAGTTTAGGTAGGGAAAGCATTTTCCAAATGGAAAGAGGCATAAGATTTATGCTCGCGCCAAGATCGGCCAAGGCGTGACATATATCCATTCCTGGGAAATTACATGGTATAAGAAACTTTCCGGGATCTCCAAGCTTTTCGGGAAGCTTTTTGAGGAGCATCGCTGAGCAATTCTCGTTCAACGGTATCTTAGCTAATTCAAGCAACTTTTCCTTATTCATGAGCAAACTCTTAATCGTAGGAGCAAATGTTGGCATCAAAAGTAAAGCATCCACAAAACTAATGTCGAAGCGCAAATCTTGAAAGATTTGGAAAATCTTCTCCATTTGATTCGAAGCTTTATCACGAGACTTTTGATCATTACGTCGCGAAGGATATGGAATGTTTGGCTTAGGTAAAGTCTTCAGAACATAGGGTTCCAAAATTAGAACGGGGTTAACCAAAGGTGGGATGTGAGCGGTACTTCCTTGGAAATTATTTTGCTCTTTATCCGTTGTCTCCTCGGTTTCTCATTCCACTACCTTTTTATTAGAAGGATTAGTAGGAATCGAGGGTCCCTCATAAGCAACACCACTTCGAGTAGTGATCGCTTTCATCTCACCCTTTGGGTTTGGAATGGTATTACTCAGAAGAGTACCCGAAGTTGAGGCCCAGTTTTAAAAGAATCCACTTAACATATTTTGCAAGTTATTTTGAAAAACATTTTGTTGATTCATCAAGACGGCTTGTTGAGTCTTCATCGTGTTTTGAATTTCATTCTTAAAGTCTCCTTTCAACGAGTTGATTTGATTTTGCATGTTTCTCATCATTTGGTCATTAGTTCTCTTGTAACTTGAAAACTTATTTGAAAACTCTTGTTGAACTTGATTATTAGGAACTTGAAAAGGTTGGTTTTGAAATCCTTGATTTTGAAAATTTAGAGCATGATTATTTTGAGCTTGAAAACCTTGATTACCATGAAAATTATTTCCCCGATTAAAATTATTCCCTTGACCTTGATTTTGATTATACCTATTTTGACCATTGTTTTGCACCGGAGCAAAACCAGGTGGTGCCATTTGGTTACTAACACGGTTTTGAGGGTTAACTTGATTGTAAGAACCCGTTGCCGCACAAACACTAGCTTGATTGTTATCGGTATTAGGACAATTGTACCAAGCATGAGGCCCACTACAAGTAACACATATTTCCTCAACCGCTTTAACCGGAGCGGGAGTGACAATGTTTTTAGAAACAATCTCAACTAAGGTCGAAAGTTGGTCCGCAAGCTTATCAATTCTTTCATCCGTTTTACTTTCCCTAGAAGTCGTATTCATCCTAGAAACATTTGATTTATTACGTGAATAACGAACTTTTGATTTATTCTCAATTATGTTCAAAGCCTCTCTAGTCGTCTTACTCAAAAGATTTCCACCCGCCGCGGCATTTAAGGAGTCTTGATCGTTCTCGTTTAAACCGTTATAAAAGGTATCAACTTGAGTTAACTCCGTAAATCCGTGGTGAGGACAAGCTCTAAGCATTTCCTTAAATCGTTCCCAAGCTTCACTAAAAGTCTCCTCGAATTTTTGTGTAAAACGAGAAATTTCATTCTTTAAGTGAGTGGTTTTCGAAGGAGGGAAAAATTGATTCACAAATTTGGTTACGAGATCCTCCCAAGTCAAGATCGAATTAGGTGGTTCTTTCTCGTACCACAATCTAGCGGCCCCCTCGAGTGAGTATGGAAACATCATAAGCTTAATAACATCATTCGGTACATCCCTAAATCGTAAAGTCGAGGTAATCCTTTTGAAACTATTAATATGAGCGTGGGGATTTTCCCTCTCATAACCGTGAAACGGGTTAGCTTGAACTAGTTGTAACAAATTTGTTTTAATCTCAAAATGATCCGCATTAATTTCCGGTAAAACGATAGCTTCTCCATACCCTTCCGTGGGTGCACAGAGTAGCTCTTCCATGGTACGTTCCGCCATTGGTGCAACTTCAACGATAGTACGAAGCCCGGGTTCCACTATGTTTGGAGCACGTCCTCTATTTTGACGTCTCGGAATGGTTATGTTCGAATTATTTGGAAAATTGGAATTTCTAGTGCGCATGCACTTAGCAAAAATGATAAAGAAATGAGAAAAGAAAATATTTTTGTTTACCGAATAATCAACAAACTTAGGGTAACTCTCTTAAGTAAAATAAATTTTACAAAAGAGGTGCGCCTTTTTCGTAAGTGACACAAGACGGTAAATTTTTGAATCTTAAGTTCGGGAACTTATTGATGGATAATACTTCAGTTGAAAGTATTATATGTTGGTGTTCTTTTACCAACTTGGTAAAATTTTTATTTCTTATATTCACAAATTCACAAGAAAAAAATCAAAAAATTCGGAAGAGCAAATATTTTTGTCTTTTTGTATTTATTTAACTTCTACATATACTAAAAAGAAAAGAAAAATATTTTTTATATTTTTGATTTTTTTTGTAATTTTGATTTTCTCAAAAGCGTAACTTTCGAAAACGAAAGGTTCTTCAAACCACGATCGACAAATTGCAAACGAAGGAATCTTAATCACAACTCCCCGGCAGCAACGCCATTAATTTGATGTAATAATAATAATATAAAAGTATCGAAAATTCTAAAACTACCCTTGAGGACAAAGGTAGTAGGAAAAATCTTACAAAAAAACGATTACGGGAAATAAAGTAAATAAAGGGGCAATTAAACCTAATTACAAAAAAGGGGCAATTAAACCTAATTACAAAAAAACGATTACGGGAAATAAAGTAAACACGACAAATAAGCTAGAACATTAAAATTAAACCCTAAATACTTCTCTAAACTTTTTCTAACCCTAAATGACTATTTAAAAGTAAAAAGCTAAGGATATTCTAAACCGAGAGTAATTTGAGCTAAAAACAAAGAAAACGAGAACGGGGATCGAATCCCGTTCTTTAAAAATTGAACTTTCAAAATATTAACCCTACGGAAGTAAATTTCAACCTAAGCCTAGAATATGATAAAAGAAAATTTTATAAAAAAGAAAATTATTTTTTTGATTATTTTTCTATTTTTATGATTTTTTAAAGTTTTTAACAAAATTAATTCGCGAAAAATATAAAACTT
>BQNB010004920.1:0-76159 GCA_026074375.1 Tanacetum coccineum | reverse complement strand
TCCTTCTGTGTGGAATCCAGTTTTCTCTTCATCGTCTTCTCCTATTCTTATCTGGCTCTCATCTTTGGGAAGCCATAAGAAACACTTGTATCGGTATCCCATTAGCGATGCTAGTTCCTCTTCCTCTACCGGGAAGGGAAACATGTCCTTAGTACAGACTTTTTTGAGACTTGAATAGTCCATCTGCACTTGCCAAGTACAATTTGCTAGCATAATTAGTTTTGCATTAGCGATCCATTCAGGGTACTGGACCCTTGTGATTATCCCTTCCTTCAGCCAACAAGACACTTTCTCTTTCAATGCTTGATTTCTGTCTGAAGTCGTTGGTCGTTTTTATGAATCACTAGTTTGGCCAAGGGGTATACTTTCAGTTGATGCTCCATGATGAATCGTGGTACGGCTGTCCTTTCTGATCCTACCCATGCAAATACGTCAACGTTCTTCCAGAGGAAGTCCATTAGCTGCTACTTACAGTTGACTAACAACACACTGTCGATCGCTATTTTTCCTATCATGCTTTCTCCTCTTCCCTTTTTTCCAGGAGCATCGGTTCTTTACCAGATCTCTGTCGAGGGTTGTTCCTTGTTCGTAGTAGTGCTTGTTCTCGTATTCTTGATGTTTGTTCCATGTGTTGACGCTATTGTGTTTCTTCCCACGAGCACAACTTTTTTTCCAACTTCCTACACTCCCACAGGGCTTCCCTGCTTGTTTCCATTGTGACGACTCCCTGATCTTTTAGAAACTTGATCATGGAGTGAATGGTTAAGACTACCGCTCTAAGACTTCTCATTCCGGTTCTCCCCATCTGGACATTATATGGTGAGCGACACTTAACTATTGCGAATTCCATGAGCACTGCTTTGTTCCTTCTTATCTCTCCCATGGTTACCCATAGGTCTATCAACCCTAAGGGGTGATATGTTTCACCTGAGAACCCTACCAACAAAGCTTTACATATTCTTAGCCTTGACCGGATATTAATGTTGAAGCTCCTGAAACAATGTTTGTACGTAATTTCTGATGAGCTTCCACTATCCACGTGAATCCTTCGAATTTGATGACCTTCTATCATTCCTTCTAGTACAATGGGTTCGTTCATCAGGCTATTTGAAGGGATTATCGGGAAGGTGAGATCCTTTGTCAAGCTTGATCTGTCTTCTTCGTAAGGTCTTTTATAGTTTCTTCCCTCAGCTATCATATTTATAACCTTCACATCGTTCCTTCTTTGATTTCCACTTTTCTAGTTGCTCTGACGGATGTCCCTTATCAGGTGAGCTAACTTGCCTGATGCTACAGCTTCTTCAATCTGATTTTTAAACTGATAGCAATCATTAGTATTGTGTCCCCTATCTCCGTGGTAATCACAAAATTTGTTTAGGTTTTGCTTTTTTGGAATTCCGATCAAGGGTGGTGGTTCTAGGAAACTTATGCCTTCCACGGCCAAGATTTTCTTCGGAGTTTTTGTGAGTGGAGTGAAAGTATCCCTTCTGGGATAGGGTGTATACACTCTCATATTTCTTCGCACCTCCTTTGGTTCATTTCTATTTCTTGCCCTCTCTTGTCCTCTAGACCAGACCGGGTGAGTGTTTCCTTTATCTCCCTGAAAGGTACGGACCATCTCTTCCGAAACTACAGCCATTTCTCCTTGAATGAAAGCTCTGACCCTCTTAAACATTTCATCTACCATCTTAGGAATTTTTTCATTGAGCTTTTTTGCAAGTTCTGGATGGCCATGGCCATGCATGAAAGCTGAGATGCGCAGAACAGGAGGAACCCCTTTTATATGCAAACTTTCAGACTTGAACCGATCTATAAAGGTTTGTAGGCCCTCGTTCTATCTCCTCTTGATGTTGTGAATATCTGTGAGGTCTTTGGCATATCTTTTCTGCTGTGAAAATTCTTCCAAGAACTTTTGGCTTAACTCTTCAAAACTGTCCATACTTTTGGGCCCTAAATTGTCAAACAATTTCCTTGCCGCTCCGCCTAAGGTTTGGCAGAACATCTTGCACCAGATGGGCATCAGCCATTCCTCTTGTTCAGCTGTAGCTGAAAAGATGCTTAAATGATCCTTTGGATCTTTGTTTCCTTCATAAACCCTGATGTTTCTAAGGAGCTTAGCCCTCCGGTGGTATTTAAAACAAGTGATCCTTGGGGTAAAAGGAGTGGGTTTTGGTCTTTTATAGGGTGAATTCAAATCTTTACAAGTATATTCCGAACCTTCATTGTACTCTGAGTCTGTGCTTGTTTCTTAGTATTCTGACCTTCTTTCTCCGGGTTTGGATTTCTTCCTTCTGGAGAGACCCTTCTGACCTTTACCGACAGAATGGGTTTCACCGCGCGTGTCAGACGTGCCGATGGACTCAAGAGAGAATCGATCAGAAAATCCCTTTGTCATTGACCTATCCAGAGCTTCTTTTTCAGAGTCAACATAAATGAGTTTTCTTGGTGTTGCCTTTGCCTTGGCTTGATGGTCCAGCTCCTTAATCATTATTCTCAAGACATCAATGTTTTCCTTAACGAAAGCCGGAGAAGGAGAGGGGGTTGTTTGAGCTGAGAGGTTGGTCTGGTGACCGCTTTTTGAGTTTCTGTTCCCACGTCTCTCATCTCTGTCCTTTGGACATCCTTTTCCATTGGTTGTGAGTCAACCATATTTTTTGCCCTCTTTCAACTCAGGTAGATTGGGACAAGGGTCCCACGGATGTCGCCAAATGTTGAGGTAAATTTACGTGGGCTTCTTGAGCTTGGTAAAACAGACCTCAGCGTTGATGAGTATCTGGGTCAGCTTGGCTTCTCCGGAGCTTACTCCTCTGTATCCTAGCTAAAAATAAGAAAGAACACCGTTAATCCGAGATAATCCGAGACCAACTCCAACGTAAGAGTAAGAGTAAGTATTTGGGTATGAGATAATTTTGGAGAATATATAAAGTATGATCCAGAACAGTTGTTGTGTTCCGGCTTGGGGAAATGAGTTCCCTCTTTATATTGTTTGGGGTTCACTACAAGACATAATCGTGGGGCTTTTCTTTGGTACTATTGTTAGCTACGTGTCATTCCAAGGATAGTGGTCCTCGGCAAGGACTATACCTTTTTTGGGTTGTCCTTTAATACTGCTGTGCTAAGATGGAGCTAATGACTCCAGACATATTAGCCTTAAAATATTGAGTCGAACAAGGAAGCTCAGTCACTCAATGAGGAAGCTTCGGTCTTTATTTAATATATGTTGTAATAGGCTAGTTACGGGTATCGGGCTCGTTGTTTAAACTAATATTGTATACGTTATGGGCTAAAGCCCAAGTAATCCTGAGCCTGGCTCATTAGCATTAAACCACACGGTCCAAGTGGTGGTATAAATACCCCTCTCCAAGTGTGGAGAGGGTGTTGGTCTCATTTGTAACACACACATTTCTAGTGAAATCAACCACTCTTTTTCTTCTCTCTACTTTCTCTCTATTGTTTCTCTCTTTAAAATTCATTTTTCTTCTATCTTATTTTTCTTCTATCCGGTTTGGTCCGTGCTAGTTTGGCAGAGGTATTCAAGCTACAACTCTTCTCCGAAAGTTTTGAGGGAGACTATACCTCATCAACTATACCACAACTTTTCATGTGATCAATAAACTCATGAATCAAGTATTCGCCACCTCGATCAGACCAAATAGCTTTGATTTTCTTTCCAAGTTGATTTTCAACTTCATTTTGAAAAATGTTAACTGTTACAAATACCTCATGTTTATGTTTCATCAAGTAAACATAACCATAACGGCTGAAATCATCAGTACAGGTTATGAACTAACTAGCACCTTCTCTTGACATAGTTCTAAAAGGGCTATATACACCAGTGTATATAAGTCCTGGTAGTTCTTTAGCTCTTTTCACTTGATGTAGAAATGGCTTACGTGCCATCTTTCCAGATATACAAGATTTGCATTTTTCAAAAGATTCATCGCCGATAGGTTGTAAGATCCTATCACGTTGAAGTTTCTCAATACGCTTCTTGTTTATATGACCAAGACGATAATGTCAAAGATAAGTAGAGTCCAACACATGTTTGGATCTTTTATTGCCAACATTATATATATATATATAACAAACATTTGGATAAAAATTTTGCATATCTATTTCATAAATACCATCATGTGGAATTGCATTAAAATAAACACACCATCTTTCATAACAAAAATACCATAATTCAAAAATGTATGCATATCACCAATGTCAACCAAACAGGAAACATAAACAACACCCCTAGTAATAGAAGGTGCATAATGGCAATTGTCTAAAACAATAACTAGTCCATTCGGAAGAATTAAATCAAAACTTCCAATAGCTTCAACAGTTGTACGCATCCTATTTCCTACGCCAGGTTCAAAGATTCATATTTCAGCTTCCTTCTTCTCCTACGAACCTGTGTGGTATTACACATATGAGTTCCATAACCCGTATCATACACCCAAGATTTATTAGGAACATAGTATAGTTCTATAGTGAAGATACCTGAAGTGCTAGCCTCGTCAGCATTTCATTTCTTCTTTAACTCAGCATGGTAGGAAGGATAGTTTATCCTTTATTAACCCACCTCCTTGCAGTGGTGACAAATTGAGTCCTTTGTCAGATTATCTCTTTTAGGTGGCGATGGGATCTTAGGCTTGAGAGCATAAGTTAGCTTAGTCTTTCCCTTGTCCTTTCCCTTTGCCTCTTGCGGTTTCTTCTTACTATTCTTTTAGATCTTTCCTCCCCTAATAGCAAGTATAGCGGGAGTCTCAACCTTCTTTAGGATACTTTTTTCATGCAGCTTAGGCATAGCATGTAGCTCAGCTATCGTCTTTCCCATGCTATGCATATTATATTTCTGAATGAACTGATCATAGTCCTTGTTGAGAGAATTCAAAATAAGACTCACACCAAGTTCATTAAGCATAGGGAAGCCAAGGCGTACCAAAGTGTCTAAGTAGCTTTTTATCTTCAAGAGAGAAGAGCTTACCGACTAACCATCATCATGTTTGCAAGCATGGAATGCTTTAACTGTTTTGAAAAGTTCCTGCTTAGCTTGTTCCTCGAACATAGTCTTAATTTCTTGGATCCTGTCATATGCCTTGTAGTTTTCAAGAGCCATCTGAAGATCAAGAGACATGCTACGAAGCATAAGGCATGCCACCTCATTTTGCGCGTCAAACAGTGCTTCATAAGCATCCCGTGCAGCTTGAGATGTAGCAGGTAAAGGAATAGGTATCAAAGTATGTTCCAAATGAACTAGCTTATTCTCAGACATAAATGCAATTCTTAAGTTCTGATGCCAGTTTGTACAGTTTGGTCCAGTAAGTTTCTCACTTTGGAGAATTGACCTGATAACAATCAAAAGTTTAGGAAATATTAGTATTTTCGATAAATAATCTCTTAAAATTTAACTCCTACGTTTATATAAAATAAACAATTAATTTAATAAGAGTCTAAGATCCAACTTGAAATTTCATCATCACATCAGTTGAATAGCTAGCAATGATGAACACAAAAGGTAATCTTGGTTGATAATTGCCTACATGTGCAACTCTTAGTTTGTATGGGGCCTAAGGCATTATAATCCAGGATTATATGTCAAGATCAAGGCAATATTATACTGAATAACATTGTCAAGTTGGCTTGTTTTGCCCCATCGTATGCCTCGGGTTAGGGTTTCACCAGCTTAACTTGATTTAAGTCTTCTAATGGAGAACTTGTGTTAAATAGCACTAGGTCTCATGCTTAATATATAAAACACTTCTTGGGATTTGTAATTTACCTACTTCTCAAGCAGTGTAAAAGAAAATATGCAAATGTTCTTCACGCATTGGATGTCAACTAACTTAATTAGAAAGGGTATAAAATTTTTGATTAATAACAAGTGTACCAAAAATTATGTATAAGGAAGCATGCATACATCCTTATAAAACTATAAATTTTAAAACTTTTCCATATTCGTTTTAATTCTCTATGTATATAAACATCTCTTATATTTTATAATCTACACGTGATTTATAAAATTAGGGTTTTTATATTTACAATATTTTCAAGTATAAGTAAAATTACTACGAATAAGGTTAAATCCCCATGGGAAATAATCAACCCCTAGTAATGATTACGAAGTACTTTTAATATTGGTAAAACGTTGACGTAAAGTGTTTATTCTTGCGTTGTTCAGTCGCGGGTTCCCTTTCGAAAACCACTAAACCCCTACGTTATAGATAGTTGCAAGAAATAACAAGTTTACATATATATCACAACAAGATCTCGCAAAGTGTACATATCAATATATATACAATAAGCATAATGATCGAGTGCTTTTAGTCCATATTAATTTTCAAAAATCATTTTTGCTCATATATAAATAAAATGTCACATTTATATAAAACAAAACAAAATCAAACAATTAATCATACTAAAACAAGAAGACATTTAATGCACATTAAAACACAACCAATATATGCATCAAACACCATAATAAGACCCCCAACGTGTTGTCGGACTCACCCTAGAACACGTGGTACACATACATCGATTTCTCAATTGCAAAGGTCACTATACTTGATGTAAACAAGAAAATTTCAAAAGCTGACTGATTAGAATTTCTGACTTCGGACCACGAGCAGGAAAGGAAAAAGTCTTCCTCGCTTTTTTCACTAAACATGAATGTTTTAGCTACTGGTGTTGTGAGTTCCCAAAAAAATGTCGTGGTCCAACTCCTTACGGTTTGTCAGGAAATTAGTTTTTAGTGGGTGAAGGTCAAGGAATCAACACATAAAATTAATCAATCACTTATGCAAATTCAAGGTGTATCAATGTTTTAATCATCAAATAAGCATACCACATTATAAATAATGTATAATAGATATATTAAGCTTAATGATCCATGGTTTACATGCATGTAACACATGGTTAACAATTTATAAAAATAAATAAGCAACAATAAGTCAATAAACACGAATTATAAGACAAGCAACATAATAAGCATGTATAATCCTAACCATATTAATTTTTCCATATTTTAAGTGACTCTTAGGAGTCTTTATTTTCACAAAAATAAAACCCTAAAGGGGTTACACATAAAACCAAGAAAATATAGCAAATATGTGTTTTAAGCATTTTACCGGTTTTTTTATGTAGGTATAAAGCTATATAAACGGCTCGTGATGCCACTGTTGGAAATGGTTGTCTAATAACCTATTATTGCACATAATAATATACGAGCTACGCAACAAAATAGGAACACATATAGCCAATATAATTAACATAAAACATAAACGGGAAAGCGTACCGTAAAGCAGTCAAGCTATGGAAGAACATGTCACACCCCGCCTAGGCGGAAACACGAGGCGTAACATCATAGATATCATCACAACATAAGGTGTCAACAATAGAGAGAACTAAATGAAATAGATAAACAAATGAGACACAATGTGCCATGAACACAAGATAAAGGAGTCTTGCATTACGATAGCAAAGTCATACCACAAGGAAACATACTCCAAAAGTCTAAACAATCAAATAACAACCTAGTATCAAATAATTCAAACGACATAAATAAAATCTCTAGGAGAATGACTCCGCACGCAAGCTTACGGCCTCACTAGCCACTCTTCCTAACTTCAACATCCTCAAGATGGTTACCTGAAAATGATGCTTAAAACGTCAACATAAAGTTTGGTGAGAGTCATAGGTTTAAGATACGAAAATCAAAGCTTATAAACAATTACTGTATGCAAACATGGTAGGATAATTATTGTACTATCATACAAGCTAACATGCAAATGTAACCATAACAAGCATGGGAACAAAATGTGTCCCTCGATCCAACAAGTATCAACACTTGGGTAGGAACGTTACCATCGATCCATTAAAACCATCACTTCACATGGGTAGGAACGTTACCCCTGATCCAATATCACAACAAATGGGTAGGAGCGTTACCCTTGATCCAAATACACATAAGCATTTAGCACGTAACATACAATAGCCAAGTAAAGTCCATACACTTTCAAATAAAGACACATAATCACAGTAATTAGAACATTTCAAATCCATTTGCATCATTTCCATCCCAATTTAAAAACGATGTGAAAAGAGGGACTATGAAACTCACCTGAATGCTCAAACGCAGCTTCCAAATCTCAACACGCAACTATACAAATAAATAAACACGGTTACACACGACCAAGCTAAAAGCTCTAGTTCATGTAACACACATATAATGGATGTCTAAGGGTTTAATTAATCATCATGGGTCACCCTGACACCATCCCCAACCTTAACCATCTCATTAACACTTTACACTATCTACTTATAATTAAATCAAAATTGCAGAATTTTAGTGTCTCTTTACGTGCTCAAAACCCTTACTTAATGACCCTCATAATTTATACCAAACATCACCCATGTTCATTTATGAGTATATTAACTACCTTGTGATTCCCAAGTATTACTTACATGTGTAACTACCTCAAATAAAATCAAACTTCAAAACTGTCCTAATTCGGATCTGATTGCACACCAAAATGTATCACTCTAACTACCATACTTAGACATGCTTTCAGAGGCTAATTTTCACAGGATTATCAATAGACATATGGAACTTAACTACTGTAGAAGGGCTAAGCTTAATTCCATTTTTAAGTATAGGTTTTACCCTCCTAAACATGACCTAAATCTGACCTGTATTTACTGTTTTGACAACTTTTCTTGTTTAGACAAATTGACCAACTTCCCGAACTCAAAATCATTCGAGGCCAGACTTTTTGGAAAGTACATTCAATGAGCTACTGTTTAGAGTCCAGAAACACTCAAAAACCTATTACCATCATGGAGATATTCACTCGTGAACACAACCCTAAATTCTGCTCACCCTAATTCATAAATTAACGCAACCCTAATCATACCACATGCATGAACACACATCTAATCTATCCCTAATCATTCTAGGATCATTAAACACCAATAATATTCTGAATTTTATGAAACCCTAGATCCATCATTGGTTTGTTACATGATTTAAAAGAATAAACAAGAATGGAAACATACCTAACGATCTTACTTGAGTTAACACGATCTAACACCTAGATTTCTTGATCAAAATTTTTGTCTTCCTTTTTCTTAGGGGAGGAGGGTTCGTACGGCACACCAAGGGAAGGAGAAGAAAAACTTATGTCTAGGGTTTTATTTTTATAAACTATTTAAATGTAATCCTAATTTAACTAGACTTATAATTTACTTAAAAATACATTTTTTTCTTTTTTCTAAAACCGGACGCAACCCCCATGTATATATTTTTATTTATTTATTTTTATTAAATTATTAATTAACTTGTTTACTTCATTACCTTAAGTTTTTATAAAAACCTAAGCTGATTTGATTAAACCTTTTTACTTAAACGCTAATTACTAAACTTTCTAAATATAACTTTCATTTCACCAAACCGCTTTCTATTTTTAGAAAGTTTGCTACAAACTTCTATATTTCACTCACCTATTTCATTTCTAAAAAGCCACATTTCCTATAAACGCTTAACACTTAATTATCCAACTATTGACGTAGCATTGCATGCAATACGCCATTCCTTTCCATTATCACTAAACGTGAACAAATGGAATACTCATTACCAAACACAAACACACTCAAAATGAGATGCCCATACACCTCAAAATGATATTAAGCACATTACTTAACCCACTTAGCACACATAACATCACATAGCACAACACCTAAACACATAAAATGAACTCTGAGCCATATCTAAAGGTATAAACTAACCTGCTCAAATCACGGTTGTCACAGAACAGAAGCTTCTTTGAAATACGCACGTGTATTACAACGTGCAACACCAAAACCTATCAAGTTACTAAAGGAAGTAACTTCTACATGTATCCACACTACACATAACCAATATCACCCAGATGCTAATGCCTCAAACTAACAAATACCAAATACTAGAAAACGAACTTCGGATACCCTACTTGGGGATTCCTTGGGACCTGTATAGAGAAGAGAAGAGAGAAAAAGATGATCACAAATGAACACAATTGATCTCTTTATATAGGAGTGGAATTAGGGCTTTAATTATGGCAACTTAGGCCAAAAGCCCACCCCCTTTTCCTTCTCTTGTGTAGCCGACCAAACCCAAGCCCAAACAAGCCCCCATAGTTGACTTTTTGACTTTATTTTATTATTATGTACATTACATATTAATTAAAGGGTTTAATGTTATTTATTCATAATCGAACTAATTAACGACCGTTAAGTATTCTATCGTTCGAGTATTAATAAATATAATAAATAAACACTTATATTATTATACATATTAATAGAATGATATTTATGTGTATACGTGTGTGACCCCCGTATGCCCATGTATTCCTAGCCGTATACATAGCCGTATGACATGAGCACATCCCAATAATTACTCCTTGCGTGCTAACAATCAACTTTAACATTATTCGTCAATCCCTTATAACCACTAGTTCTCCTACTTGCGCTAAATTATGTTTATGTTATGCTTGTGAATTTCATATATTTGCTTGTTTGTATGTAAACTTGAATATTTATGTTTTTTAGCAACCATATTAGACTTGATATGTTGATTTGACATATCATAAGTTAGTTTAGGACCAGTTTGGATTAGCTCGTAATTGTAGGCACATACCCTTTTTGACGCACCAATGGATATATGTTCACTGCCTATAGCTCACTTTTAAGTAAAAGGATCAAACTCAAAAGGGATGGCGCTACATCTAGGAAAGTTATTGTCTAATTTTATTTAGACAGACAGATCCCTTTGCAGCAAGGGATCCGGCTGACACGGATCCTTAGTAGCATTTTTAGATAAATTTTGTTATGATCACTGATGCGGTCGTCGTAAGGACTTCACAAGAAGTTTTACAACTCCTTAGGCAGAGCACCTAACTATTGTAGTGTAGTAAGATAAGACTCAGGGTTGTTATCGTTCTCTAGGGGAATAGGTTGGGTAGGATCGAACAGAATCTAACAGAGGTCTATGGGGTTGATAGAAGATTCTTTTTGTATTTTTATTTTATAAAAAGCATGTAAAATCATGGTTTAAGAGGTTGGTTTGTTTTATCTCATTAAACTACTAATAATAAATCTAAACTACCTTGGTAATAACTTTATGATAAACGAACATATTTACTTAATCATGCATTACTCCTCAGATTGCTTCTCCTAATCATGTTGCTTTGTCACATTTGTGATGATCTGTGTAAGTATTTCCTAAGTCATGAATGAATTACACGAACCCGCCGTCTACGTAATATTCCGTTAGTTAGCAACGCACAAGAAGTCAAAAAGAGGACTATTACAATTCCCCAAATAGAATTAATCCTTTGAAATTATCTCAAGTAGGGATCACACCCTATTAGGGGTTAAGGTATTAAGAAGACTTTAACCGAGATGGAAACCTTTCTACAACACATAAAAAGAAAATGCTCGCATTTCCCTAGACGTCTATGCCAATTTAATAACTATTATGTCGAGTTTTCTAAAGCCAATCGAACAGAGATTCAAACATAAAAATATGCTTATTAGAATTCCATAACAAGAAGCAACATTAAAAGGATCTACAATCTAAGTTTCATGCAATCATAAGTAAATACTAAAGGATCTAGCCTAGCATGTTAAGCACAAGAGAAGACCAAGGTTTAATCAAACAACACATAGACATATTGAAAGATTAAAGGGATATATGAACTTCAATTGATTAAAACATGGATTAAAGACTGTTACAATAGGGTTTTAAGGCCCTAAAGACGGCCTAAAAAGCTGCCAAACTCGAATATAAAAGTTAGGGATCGTCTCCCAAAAGTTACACACCCTAAAACCCTAAAATTGGTTTTGTATATATAAGAAAAGAGGCGCGACAGCGCCGTGTTGTAATCGTGAAGCCGTCGCCACGTAGAATCTTCTAGAGCCACTTTAAGTCGGCTACGTCCTAATGGCGTCGCCAAATCCATGACGCCGTTGCTATGAAAACCCTAACGCTGTCGTTTAGTAATCATAATGGCGTCTCCACGTCTTGTATGCACGGTTTCTTTAAAGGATTTGGTGTAAAGTCGTAGTCTTGTCTGTTTCTTCTCCAAATGAGCCCAAGTTACGTGTATTTCCTCCAAGTGCTAAAAACATGAAAACAAACGATTAAGCACATAATCTGGGCATATTTGCATGATTTAGGAGGTTTAATGACCCCGAGATAGTGTATAAAATGGCACCTCATCAAATACCCCTACACTTGGGATTTGCTTGTCCTTAAGCAAATGGGATTTTCTACCTAGACAATAGCAATATTGGGGGGCATTTAACCTACTCTTTAAAAGCAGTGTACGACACAACCTCCTAGACCTCTTAATTAAAAGCACGGAAAGTATATACTAGCACCTCACATAAGTGTTTGGATTCTCTCTTTACTCAGGTGTAAAATGAATTATAACATTATAGAGAAATGGAGAATTAACACTCATTACTTGTCATAGCATATAAATTACCATAGGCTTGGTAAAGGATCAAACCTCCATCGCTAGACGCAAGTACTAGTCATTACTATCAAAGAGGCCTTTTAAAGTGTTGTGGGGTGTAGGTGTAAGATAACATAAATGGAAATGGAAACGGATGGGAAATATTTGGGGTGGCTTTTTAGGTGAATTTGGGGTGAAAGAGTTAGCTAATTATTTATAAAAATACACGCTGATTTGGTTGCTAAGCCAAGAACTCAGACAAAGATATACAAACTCTACACAACTCTACATCAATCTCTTTTCTTTTTCTTCTCTATTTTTCTCTTTTTTTAAACATAATACATCACTTAGGGCTTATAAATGCACCCCTACACTTGAGTTTTAGAACTCATAATTAAAATCTAACTAATGACTTGATTTGAGGTGGATCAACATAACATGGAGCTTATTGAGCTCTATTGAGGGTAATAAGTTACTTCTTCCGTAATTCTTCATAAGATAAATACTACCATGAATCCTAATCGTCCCAAAACTGTATTTACAAGGATAAGAAATTAGCAACCGTGTACTCAATAATTAACTTAGGTTAAAACAATAATGTACTAAAAGCGAGTACATACAAGGTAGGCTAAGGCGATTAGGGTGTAACAATTGGTTCAAGGTTTAACAATGGTCTTCATTAATAGTCTAGCTTAACCAGAAAATTACGAGAACCGTGAAAAGGATAGGCTCGGATGGGTGTACTAGGGGTATCCTTCACTAAAAATGAGTGCATGGAAAGGGTGTGAGATAGTTATATGATCGAGGTGACCATCATAACAATTATAGGTTTAAAACATGGGTTAATCCTAGTGCCTCTTATCATTTAGCAAATCCTAATTCTCACTATGCAGTCTCGGGATGCATCACAAAATCAAGTTCTAGAATTTAATATACTACCGGTACACTCATGTAATTTAATATCGATGCCAATGCTCCAGAAAAGTCGACAAAGACTATACGTACACATCTGTAACGATAGAATAGACACATATGACTGCATTCAAACCTTAACTCGAGAAAGCTAAAGGTACAAACTATCTTGGGTATCAAAAATGGATATCTGAATTCCTATAGATCTAAAGGTGAACCTTACATTTTTGGGATGGAATTTTGAGGGTTTTTGTGCTAGTCATATAAATTCCTATCCATGAGACGCAGTTAATACTTGGTTTTCATCGATATGTGTTATAAAAAATTTAAATTTTGCTTAAAATTACTTTTTATGCTATGTTTCGATATATTACATGTCATTTTAAGGACAAAGCAAATGGCAATTAAATGAATAGTTTCTAAGGCTTATTTCCCCTTATACTTAAGTTGAACACTATCCTCAAGGTTCTTAAAAAGTAGCCATAAAATGAATAAAAGGAAAAGAAAACAAGTAAAAGAAACTAGTACTCTCCTGGTTTGCTCAATAATGGAGAAGAAACATGCGATAACTGGTTAAATCGTTCTCCAAGAATAGTCCAATAAAACTTCCTAAGAACTTTCAAGCTTCTTCTTATCAAACATAACCTTTAAATCAAAGACAAAGAAAACTATACCAAGCGTAAGATCAGTGGGATAATGATATATACAACGAAACTTTAGGGTTGACTCTATGAAAGCAGTAAAGATAGTACAACGAAACTTTAGGATTGACAACGAAACTTTGTGTAAGATTTATAACTAACACGTTTAAGTTTGTGTAGGTTGACAACGAATAATTTCGTTATCAAGTTAATTTGTGCTCTTTAGCACATTTATCATATTTTGATCCATATCATACATGTTCATACATGCATAATCATCCTCACCACTTTATAAATAAGCGTACATTGGTATTTATTGCATCGTCATCATTATCTTCTGCCACCTCTTTCACCACATACTAATCTAAATCACCTCTTTCACCACTTACAAAGTCACCACGTTTATCGCCTCATGTGCTTTATCATACCACAAAGTAAGGTTTAGTGAAAAACCTTTTTACTTCAATCAATCTTGAGTCATCCATCGAGTCTTTCTTACAAGAAGAATCATAATGAATCATTCCACCACCACCACAACCATAACCACAACCTATACTAGTGACTCACTACCAATACAACCCATGGAGGTTAAATCACCTTCCACATATCCTGACACTCATAACCATCTTTGCCTATGTTGTCAAAAGCCAAGTAAATTTCATAATGAAATGCATCTTATTCTCGAACACGTCCTTACAACCTTGAACAACCTCACAAAAATCAACCATGATGATGCAAGTAGTAGGACTTTTTTTATCTTTCTTCGAGTATATTTTTTAGGAGTTTCTTTTAGAAAATCATATTCCATTCTAGTTTTTCCCTAATATTACATCATATATGGTGTCCACTAAATATTTAATCCATAACACAATCACAAACACAATATGTAAGAAAACCTAGAGAGAGAAAGAAAAAAATTAGAGAAAGAGAGAGGTGGTGGAAGGAAAATGCATTCAAGTAAAAATGATTAACCAACACCCTCTCCTTGCAATGGAGAGGTGTTTATATAGTCCAAGCCTCATAAGTTAGGCGTATGGGCTTTCCTTGGGTCGGGCTTGGTTTATAATGGGCTTAAGCCCCAAAACGTGGACAATATTAGATTAAAATCCAAGCCCATAAAACCCGACTAGCGTATTATAAACTAAGACCGTTAATGACTAAGATGACTGAATACATTCTTGTTTGACTTTATATATCTAAGGCTGACAATCTCCCCTAATGTAAATGTTATCTTCATTGACTTTGAGCTCTTTGCCTTTTCTGGTCTTATGTCTTTGTCTTTTCTTGTTTGTAATGGGCTTGTTCCTTCAGGCTTTTGTGACCTTGATCTTGAGTCTTTAGCTTTTGACTTTGAGTTTTGAGATCTTTAATCTTTCATCATCATCCTTGTCTTGAATCATCATGATTTGACATTCTTGATCATCTTGTGATTTTTACCGACATGCTCATACTTGTCTTGAAAGCTTGCAATCTCCTCTAAATCATCAAGGCTAACAATGTCCCTGTAGAATGTTTCTAAGGCTAACAATCTCCCCAGAAAGCAATTCTTTGTTTGACTTTAATGCTCTTGTTCTTGATGATCAGAGTTGCCGAATAGTATTATGACATAAACTTGAGCTATCTGACCGAATACATTCTTTTTTTGCTTTGATGCTGAATGTTTGACTTTTAGGCTTGAGTATAAGCATGTGTCTTTGACAAAGCTGGAGTGAGGTAGTAAAGCCACAGACTTATCATGCTTTTATATGGGTTAGTAATAAACAACAGATATGGATGAATCATGTCTTTGTTATTCGTCGAAGTTCGGTTGCGTTAACCTCTAGTTCCGTGAGGAGCTTTTTACAATATAACTACTATACCCGTGATCAGGTTGATTCATTATAAGAACTTCCTTGACAGGGTTTCTAGCTGTAAGTGTAAGATCCTCTAACACATATGTATTAGATTCACCATACTTGCTAGTTCTCTTTACCAGACACCTCAAAGTAGGCTACCTCATTAATAGTATTGCTACTATTAAAACAATAAGAGTGAATCACTGAATTACTATTTTAATGATTGAGTCGTCAATTCATATACTGGATTACATTGGATTTCTAGTTGGCCTAAGTTTGATTCATATAGAATCTCGTAGGTCACCTACCGCAGTGCTATTTGATGTTGACACTAAAAGGATTTCCATTCGTCACTGTGACATACTAAAGAGTATCAATCTAAATGTTCTTGCAAGATCACAAGGATAATGCGTATGACTCTTTGTTATCACTTGTGTTCTTATTGATGAACAACAAGTGTTTTACTTGAATTGTGTCCTAACGAGATTATATATCTGATCTATTTTGGCTCTAGACTCAATTTATGCACTTTGGTTTTAGTGATCGAAGGCTGGAGCTGACTGCCACCTTTTTAGTAACAACTAACTCAGAGTGAGAAATTCAATAGATTACGTGTGTTTCTCCGTGAAAAATGAGACAAGTATCTTTTGAGAGAAACTTGAATGGCTGGGAAGGGTTGTGCATTGCATCACTGGGTCCATGACTACTTTCTTCAATACCATACATCATCTTTGTGATTCTGATAGATTATGTATTGACTCGGTTTCTGCCTAAGTTGTGTGGAGGGCTTCTTTCTTTTCACCCTTTATCCATACATTTCTTTTTCATTCTTCAACCCCTTCAATGTTTACTAAGACGTCATCACTATCACCATGTTGTGATTGTTCCGGTGATAACTCATTCTTCCCATGTTCTCATTCAACTCCAAGCATACCTAAGGACTTCTAATTTAACTATGGAATATTCATGGGTAGATCCCTCCAGTTCTGGTTGGATCATAGGACTAATACCTAAACTTAACCACCTTATGACTTTATCGACATCGTGAGTTAATTGGTTGTTAGGTATAGTGATCGAAACCATAAAACCATTTGAAAATCAATTAAAGTGTTTGATATAAATCAAAATGTTTAACACTTTGAAAGATTCATTCTTTTGAAATGCTCCCCTACTCATGTGCATTGAGATTCCAAATTGTTTCGCACATGGAGGGTAGAGTTAATTATGCATTGAGTCTTTAGATCACTTTGTTATTACCATACACTTTAGGCATTCTAATTACATTTTTTCCCCTAATTGAAAATAATAAATCTTTTAGTATTTTAGATACCAACTGATTAAAATGACATTTTCTAAAAAAGCGTGTGAGGAGAAAAATGTTGAAATAGCATAAATGTGGAACATTTTCTAATTGCTCTCCTTCAACAATATATGTGTGTCATCACTTACTAAAAATTTGACACCAAAAGTTAAAAATGATAAGACACCACAAATATGTTAAAGATGGGAGATAAGATGCCTTGGTTGTAACACACATAGTATAAGTACTAGTATGTGTTTTTGTTGGGACCAATTCAGTGCCTAAAATGTCCCTTATACATATTTGTATGAATATATCCTAAGATAAGAAAACCAGTTCACAGAACTTAAAAATAAGTTCCATGGAGAGTCATCTTCTTCAAGATGTTTTCATAGACAAGAAGTAAAAGGACCTCATCATAACCTGAGGCGGATCTCAACGAGTGAAGAAAGAACAAAGATCAGGATGATAGAGTCAGTGAGTATTGGCAAATGGCTCACATGACCCCGAAAACGCATCACTTATAGGAAGACATGAAGATATTAACCGGAACGTATCCTACCTAAAAGGGCGAATGCAGAAGGAGACAAAAGTACAAAGATTAACAAAAGTTCCTAAAAAGTGAATACTTAAAATAACTATTCACTTTGTACTTTATTGAAAGATTCCAAGAGAAGCTTTATCTTTCCCACCTACATATATGCACACTTGTAATAGAAGATGGTTAGAGCTTCTATACACAAAGAAAATACAAAGTATTTTAGTGATAGGATCCTCCTCTCATTGTTTCATAAGCAAAGCTATGAACAATGAGAATTTAATTGTTAGTCATTCAATAACCCTTTGTTGGGTCCGGCAAAGACAACCGGAACAACTTGTAAATCTTTTATCATTTCTAATAAGATTTATAAAGTATTGAAAAGTACAAATGGTGTTATTAATTAGTCAAATAGGTCTTGTGGTTAATATACCATATATTACACGATTATCAAGGACCAACAAGTGGTATCAGAGTGGGTGGGATAATCTCATAACCTTGGCCCATTCGAAAAATGGCTGCTAATTACCTAATCAAGCATTGTTAAAAAATTAAACGTGCTCTTCAAAAACTGCTACTGGAAGTGTAATTTTTAGGAGGGAGAAAGATATACATTTAATTTTGACTAAATGCTAACCTATCTACTCACCCACCACCACTCATATCTTATCCAAAACAAACTCCACATCCACTATAAACACAACACGTCCCCACCTCACCCTACACACAATACAAAAACAAAAAACAAAAAAAAATACAAAAAAAACATAACCCTAGATCCCTCAAACAGATACTCACATATTTACACAAAAAAACACAACACCTTAAAATCATAACAAAAAAAATCATCACACTCATTAAAAACAAATAACACACACATGATTCACTAAACCTAAACCTGAATCCAGATCCTAAATACCATCAAACCAAAATCATCAACAAAAAAAACCCAACAACAATTGGAAAAATCTCACATGATCTTCAAGATCCACTCAACTTACATAAAAATCATCCTACGAATCAAACCCAGGTCACTACCACATCAAAACAACAACGAAATCAATACACAATATTGACTTAACCAAGATCCATTCACAAAAACAAATACACACGAACATAATCCCAATCCATATATTTTCCTAGAATCACACTATCTCAAACAACCGTGGACATCGATTCAAGAATTTCCATTTACAAATGTGTATTTTGGCTTTTATATTAGTAAGGGACAGCAAAAACAAAGAGGGAAGGATGAGGATAAACGGTGTTTGTTTCATTTGTAGTGGGATTTTGTTTATTTGGTTTAAGGATTATGATGTATGATTTTTTGATGATGATTATGGGTTGTTCGGTATTATAGGAACTGGTTTTAGGGGGCTTAAGAGATGAATTAGGGACTGATTAAAAATCAGTGAAAGAGGGTGTTAATTGTATAGATGGGTTTATAGATGATAGGCTATTTTTTCAGTGGGTATGAGCCATTCGTATCGAAGGAGCACTGATGTTGAAACGTTTTTTAGCTGGTATGGAAAAGGTTTTAGTGAAGCTGATAATTATTAGCTAAGTTTGTTCAGTGCGTGGATAAAAGATTAAAAAATGGGTTGCTGATATGGCTTAGCCAGAAGAATTTAGTATGTGCCTTTCAAAAAGCCTTAATTTTTATGGAGCGGATGTATTGTTAAAATCGGTGATTATGGTATGGAGAGTGTTTAGTGTTCTTAGAGCGTATAACATAACCTGTGAAATGAAGACAGGGTCTCCTTAATAGGGGTATAAACCCTAAGGACCTTTCGTGTCCATAATAATATAACCGATAGAACATAATTAACTTATAAGTAACTGGTCATATTGAATTATGGGATAAGTAACAGTCATTTGTAATTATCTCATTTAAATAGTCAAAGTAGAAGTCAATAGTATACTCCTTGGACAACGAACTCAAGCGCTGCTGAGCGCTATGTTCTAGCGACCCCGCCGGCCCTAGACCGAGGCCGTGACCACGGACCCGCTGGCCCAGTACGAAGTAAAATGGATTTGCCCATATTCCATAGAAATGGGTCGGGACATACTAAAGTGGGTCATACAATCCCCCTGTCTAGATGAAATGTGTTCGTGACCATGTATCTAGACTTATGATATACGGTCTTTAGGCAAGAAGCGTCATAATCGTATAAATAGATCGTGCCATACTATACGTTTACATTCCCCTAGTCCTAGTAGTTGACTCCATGCACACTTGTTCGAGCCGGGATATTTCTAGACTCAAAGTTCTTTATACCGTCAAATTGTCATGACAATGGCCGTAACCCAATATACATATGTTTGGTGGTGGAGCTCATATGCTTGGTTTCCCGTGTCAGAACGGTAAGGGCCCCGTAAGAAGAACAATTTTTCTATATTCGGGTAAACTAGCATTGCCAGGTACCATTCTTGTTTACCTCTTAAGAGAGGATGATAAGAATTCTAACAGCGGAGATGAATCTCCAATATATTGAGCGCAGGATAGTATTCATCCGGTCTTGCGCTGACAGTGTTTGGGTCCCGTCTGCTGTGGACGGGCGTCGACCATCATTAAAAGGGTGGACGTTTTCGTCCGTCTTTAAGAGTGCGGACGTTTTTCGTCCGTCGTGGCGCGGACAATTAGATCGTCTTGCGCGGAACGTGTCTGTCCGTCTTGCGCGATATGGCCAATCCTTCTTGTGCGCGGATATGTCCATCCGTCGTGCGCGATATAATCCTCATGCCGGAAATATTTAAATCCGAGTCTTGCGCGGAGAACGTGTTTGTCGTCTTGCGCGACGCGTCCTCCGTCTTTAAAAGGAGTGGACGTTTTGTGTCCGTCTTTTAAGAGTGCGGATGTATTCGTTCCGTCGTTTAAGAGTCGCTGACGTTTCTCCGTCTTGCGCGGACAAATCTCTCTCCGTCTTGCGCGGGACTGTTTGTCGTTTTGGCGTGGACGCGTCGTCCGTCTATCAAAAGGGTGGAACCGTTTTTCGTCTGTTTTTTAAAGTACGGATGCTTTTCGTCGTCGTTTTAAAGGTGGACTTTTTCGTCCATTTTTTAAGAGTACGGATGTGTTTTCGTCAGTCTTTAAAGGTGGACGTTGCGTCCGTTTTTAAGAGGACGGATGTTTTCGTCCGTCTTTAAGGGTGCGGACGTTTCGTCCGTCTTGCGCGGACATTGAATCCGTCTTGCGCGGACGTGTTGGCCGTCTTGCGCGGACGTGTCATCCGTCGTGCGCGGATATGTTATCCGTCATGCGCGGATATGTTATCCGTCATGCGCGGATATGTCATACGTCTTAGTATTTATGCGAAGACAAGATATATCTTGTGTGCGTGTGTATGGGTTGACATTACAATTACAAGTCGGCGTAACCGCAATACCATATCAGAAGTCAATTGTTTTAACCTCCGAGAGTTTGTTAACAAGCACGGTGTGCGTTACTGCGCGCCTTCGTAGACTGCGCTGAGCTAGCGCAGAGAGCGCGAGCCCACACCTTCTCACACTTGAAGAAAGGTGTTTAACAAGGATACGTGATCCGATGTTGATGGGTTTGCAACCCTCTTACTCAACGAGCTAATTAGTAGGTTCACTCAATCCTTTTCTCCTCGTGGGAGTTATAGGTGCATGCACGCCACGTAGGCAAGAGTTACCACGTAGGTAAAGTATATAAGTTATGTAAACTTAATCATATTTAAAAAACACATAATTTATAAGAAATATATGAATGGGCCACTAGACTAGCTTAGGCACCCCCGCGATATTTTATTAATACTTGCAAGTTTTTTATTTAAAGAAAGGAACATTCCAAACATAAAAAATACATGAACATTTAAAGGGCGCTTACTAATAGCGAGGAGTCCATTCTATGTCGTGGCCTTTAAAGTGGCCACCGCTTAAGGTTTGTCGATGTTCCTCCCTGTGCGTGGGGTCATTCCCAGCGACGACTTGGATGCGGATATATAATCCGTCAATCCGTCTTTTGGAGAGGACCTAAAATATGAATAAGATAGGCGCGACAAGATATTTCGGACGTACCGAAAGTATAAATAAGATAAGCGCGACGAGATGAGCGCGACATAATATGGCTAAAATCTTTTTATTTAAAAAGAAACAATATTGGTAACATCTTGTTACCAATTTAAAAAAAAGAGATGTAATCTTTATTTCATGGAAAAAATAGTGGTAATATCTTGTTACCAATTTAAAAAGATATGTAAAATCTCTTTATATCCGGAGATATTTGGGAGAATCGCATGAAGTTTATTGTTTTGGTAAAACAATTTGTTACACCTAATAGAATGTGCAGTATGTAAAAGACAAAAATGTTTATGTTATTGATTTGTTGGGCGCGACATAATTTGTTGGGCGCGACATAATTTGTTGGGCGTACCAAAAATATATAAATAAGATGGGCGCGACATAATTTGTTGGGCGTACCAAAAAATATATAAATAAGATGGGCGCGACATAATTTTTTGGGCGCAACATAATTTGTTGGTAATATATTAACACATTACACAGATGGCGTATTGTGAATTCGGATAATATATATCCGAATATTGTTGGGGAAAAAATTTCTTTTTTTTTTTATGGGGGGTAAATAAAAAAAAAAAAAAAATCAGTTTTTTTTTTTTTTTTTTTTCTTTTAAAACGCATGACCAAAAGCGTTATACCGAAAAGCAAAATAATAAAAAGGTTTTAGAGCTTACCGCTTTTGGTTGATTTTTGCTTTTAGATAATAGAAGAGCACGAAACATAGTTTTATTTCATGACCCCCACGGATGGCGTCAATCTGTATGATACAAAAAGTTGGATTTACCAAGATCAGGCCCATTAGTAAAATTCTAGTCGCTATGCTCCGCTCTTGCACAAGTTTGAATCTTGATTGTGAGACCTGCGCACTTAAGAGAGAAAGCACCGTTAGGCTTACCGGGGATGAGTCCCTCCCACGATTAGAACACCGGCGTTAGAGAAAGTAATCGGTTTATGGTATAATCGGTGATTATTGGTATGGAAGTGTTTAGGTACTTAAGCGTAAACATGACCAATGAATTGAAGACAGGTCCCTTATATAGGGGTAAAACCCTATGACGCTTTCGTGTCCAAAATAATATAACCGATAACATTATTACCTCATAATAACGGTCATAATAAATTATGGGATAAGCCACATCATATTCATTATCTCTTAAGATGGTCAATAAGTAAGTCAAAGTATGACTCCTGGTCAACGACATCGCATGCTGGCGCTGAAGTTTCTAGCGACCAGCGTCCCAGACGGTGTCCGTGACCACGACCCGACTGGCCCCAGTAACGAGAGAAAATGGATTGGCCCATATTCGTAGAAATGGGTCGGGACATACTATGGGTTAACAGTTTTAGTGAAGCTGATAATTATTAGCTAAGTTTGTCTAGTGCATGGATAAAAGATTGAAAAATGGGTTGCTCATATGGCTTAGCCAAAAGAATTTAGTATGTGCCTTTCAAGAAGTCCTTTAATTTTTAATGGAGCCATGAGAGCTGATTAGATGAGGTATTGAAGGTAATATGGAGTTTTTTGAAGTTGTTTGGAACTGATGAAAGAAAAAGAATTGTTGTAGGTGTAGATTTATAGTAATGGTATAAGGGGTCAGCTGATATATGGGTTTAATCTAGTAAAGTTCATGGTTGGATGTGTATCTCTAAGTGAATACACTAACTATATGAAACTGAAACTTGTCACTAAGCCTATGCCTGTTCCCAGACATTAAGAACCCAAACACAAACTGCCACCCAACTTGAAACAACAGGTCGCTGAAGTGGACTAGCCCGCTGACCTTAAACACAGATCCACTGAACCCAATAGCTGAAGTGGTCAATAAACCAACCCATTGAACCCGCTGACCAAGGTCAGCTGAACCTAAGTTATAAAAGTAGGGGTATGTGGATGGGCTGATTAAAAATATCAATGGGTATTGATATGGAAAAACTGATGAAAAGGTGTATGGGTTATTCATCTATTTTTAGGCCTAGCCTTATTAAAATGGGAGTTATTGGTTGATGGGGTGTACTGATAATTCCCACATTAGGGTGTGGTAAGCATATTAGTTTTAAACCTAATAAATGGGTTAAGATTAGCTGATTAAAACAATCAAAGGACAAAGGGGATGAGTTTTGTAGCTGAACAAGAACTTGAAAAACCCACTGATATGACCCTCTGAATACCTGATGCGGTTTTCGTAAGGGACTTCTACAAGAAGTTTTACAACTCCCTAGGCAGAGTACCTAACCGTTGTAGTAGCCAGAATATTTTTTGGGGCCAAGACTCGAGGGTTGTTAACGTTCTCTAGGGGAATAGGTTGGGAAGGCTTGTCGACATTAACAGAATTCTAAAGGTTAGAGAAAGATTATTTTTGTATTTTTATATTTTATAGAAAGCAGGTAAATCATATGTTTGAGAGATTTTGGTTTGGTTTTAGCTATTAAACTAAATAATAAACCTAATGGTGATAACAATATAATAAAAGATTGTATTTATTTAATCATGTATTACT
The DNA here is from genome assembly GCA_026074375.1 of Tanacetum coccineum. Lineage (NCBI taxonomy): Eukaryota > Viridiplantae > Streptophyta > Magnoliopsida > Asterales > Asteraceae > Tanacetum > Tanacetum coccineum. Next base: position 51,909 of record BQNB010004920.1, on the reverse strand, counting down.
CCCTAGATTGCTTCTCCTAGTGTTGTTGCTTTGTCACACTTGTGATGATCTATGTAATTATTTTCTAAGTCATGAACAATTACACGAACCCGCCGTCTATTTAATATTCCGTTAGGGCAACGCGCAAGTAATGTAGTATGAAGACTATTACAAGGCCCCTAAGAGTATATTAAATGCATGTGAAATATATTAAGAGTGAATCAACCATATTAGGGGGCAAGGTAGTATGAAGATTGTTACCCGATGGTATCCTTTCTACACAATCATGTTTCCCTAGACATATCAACAGCGATACAGACAAAAGCTGGTTTTCTAAAGCCTAACATTCATATCCATCACAAGAAGCAACATCACTAAGATCTACATTCAAGGTTTCATACAATCATAAATGAACACAATAGGGAGTTTATCCAAGCATGTTAAAGATAAAGCAAGAATAATAATGAATCAAACAACAAGACATATTGAATGGTTAAGATAATCTTACTTGATTAAAACATGAATTGAAGGAGTTACAATCGGGTTTTGATGCCCTAAAATCGTCCTAATAAGCTGCCAAATGAACTAGGTTTCGTCTCCCTTTTTTACTCTAAAGTTACACCCTTAAAACCCTAAAAACGGATTTGTATATATAGATAAATCACTGCGACGACGTCGCGCTTTAATCGTGACACCGTCGTGAAAGAGAATATTCTAAATCTTGGGCTGGGTTGTGCGATCTAACGCCGTCGTGAAATCTTATGACACCGTCATGAGATGAGTTGTGACGGCGTCACGTGTATTTTGTGACGCCGTCTCCAGCCGCTGAGAACATAATCTTGAGAGATGTTGGTGTAGGTCCGTAGTCTCGTCCTTTTCTTCTCTAAATGAGCCCAAGTCACGTGTATTTCCTCCAAATGCCTTCCAATTGCTAAATACCTAAAAAAGAACGATTGAGTACCTATCTTAGGCATAAATGCATAATTTAGAAGGTTAAACGATCCCGAAAAAGTATATAAAATGACACCTCATCAAATATCCCTACACTTGGGATTTGCTTCTCCTCAAGCAAATGGGCTTTTCTACCTAGACAATAGCAATATGAGGGTCATTTGACCTACTCTTTAAAAGTATTTTACAACACAACCTTCTAGATCTCGTAATTAAAAGCACGAAAAGTATATACTAGCACCTCACATAAGTGTTTGGAATTCTCTCTTTCTCTCGGGTGTATAATAAATTATAACATAACGGGCGGAAACAAAAATCAACACTCAATACCTGTCATAGCAAAAAAAAAACCATAGCTTAGGTAAAGGGGTATAGGATCAAACCTTCACTGCTAGGCGCAAGCATTATTCATTACTATCTAGGGATTCTCTCTTTCTCTCGGGTGTATAATAAATTATAACATAATGGGGAAACGGAAAATCAACACTCATTACCTGTCATAGCATATAAATTACCATAGGCTTGGTAAAGGATCAAACCTCCACCGCTAGGCGCAAGAATTATTCATTACTATCTAAGAGGTATTTTCAAAGGGTTGTGGGGTGTAGGTGTAAGATAACATATAATGGAAATGGAAACGGATCTTTTTTTTGAATAACATAATACATCACAACATGGGGTTTATAACACGTACCCCTACACTTGAGCTTTTACACGCTCGATATTTACAATCTAACTAATGACCCGATTTAAGGTGGATCGAAATAACATGAAGATCATCTAACAAATATATGAGGGTATTGACTTAACTTTTCTTCCCCATTCTTTTGCGAAATAAATACTACCATGAATCCCAATCGTCCCAAAACTGTATTTACAAGGATAAGGACTTAGCAACCGTGTACTCAATAATTAACTTGGGTTAAAATACAATAATGTACTAAAAGAGCGAGTACATACAAGGAGAGCTAAGGCAATTTTGGTGTATACGATGAGTATTAAAGGTGATAATGCCCTTGATTAATATCTGGCTTAACAAAAAAATTACAAGAAGACCGTGACAAGGATAGGCCTCAGAGGGTTGTACTAGGGTATCCTGCAACTAAAAGTGAGTGCATGTGCAAGGGTGTGGTGATAGTTACATGGAGTGGTGATATCATCATAAACATACAGGTTTTAAAACATTGGTTTAATCCTAATACCACTTATCAAGAAAAATCCTAATACTCCAACATGCGGTCTCGTATTGCATCACAAGATTAATTCTATAATTTAATATACTACCGGTACACACATATAATTTAAACCGATTCCAATGCACCAGAAAAGGGTACAAATACCACACGAACACATCCGTAAGACAGAATAGAAACATAGACGGTCCACTCCCTTAACTCGAGAAAGCTAAAAGGTATAAACTATCTTGAGTATAACAATAATAGCTACCCTAATACCTATAGATCTAAAGTGAAACCCACATTTTTGTGTGGAATTCTGAGGGTTTTTAAGGCTATCATACACATTCTTATCCCTATTCCTATCCATGAGACGCTATTAATACTTGGTTTTCGTCGGTATGTGTCATAAATTTTTTTAAATTTGGGTCAAAATTACCTTTTTATGCTATGTTTTGATATATTACCCATCATTTTAAGGACAAAGCAAATGGCAAATGAAAGAATAGTTTCTAAGGCTTATTCCCCCTACACTTAAGTTGAACATTATCCCCAATGTTCTATAGAAGTACCTGTAAGAACGAATTAAAGGGAAAAGAAAACAAGTAAAAGAAACTAGTACTCCCCTGGTTTGCTCAATAATAGAGAAGAAACATGCGATAACTGGTTAGATCGTCCTCCAAGAATCATCCAATGAAACTTCCTAAGAACTTCCAAGCTTCTTCTCATCAAATATAACCTGTAATCAAAGACAAAGACAACTACACCAAGCATAAAATGTGCGATATAATAATATACAATGTGAAATTAGGGTCGACTCTATAAAGCAGTAAATATAGGATGAGAGAATTGTTAAACTCATGGTTTTGTAGGTTTATAAAAGAATTATAACTTTCTTAAGTGTTGTACAAGTTTTATTTTCAAAAGTACTTGAAATTTTCAAGTTTTCTTGTAACTAGGCGTTTGACACCGTCAGGGATATCTTGACGTCGTCACAGGTGTCGTGGTGATGGCGTCGCGTGTAAATCGTGACGTCGTCTCCACGCTCTGTGAAAACTTAAATTTTGTTTTTGATGAAAAATTTCCTGCACTCATTCTTATATGTTATTTTCCTGTACAAAATGCTGCATAAAAACCTGGGAATTAACAATTCAATCATATGACTCGAAACTAACACGAATTAATCTAAACAATTTATTTCAAATGTTTGAATTTGGTTCTAAAAACCGGATATTTCCCCTACACTTATTTTGTTGCAAAATACCTTTGATTGCAAATAAGACGAAGTTACAAACAAACAAAGCATGATTACAAACTAGTTCAAACATAATAAAATAAACGATAAAGAATTAAAACACACAAGACACTCCTAATATGCAAGAAAAGTTAATATTGGGTTGCCTCCTAAAAAGCGCTTCTCTTTATTTACGAGTCTTGTAGCTAGACTTAAAGTCACACGTCAAGTGTCGTAGAAGTGGTCCAAGTCGATGATTTCCCTTGGAATTTCTCTTTCGGAGAGCTTTCTAGTGGTGGGGATTGACTGTAGGGTTTTGGTAAACTCCTCTCCGTCTCGATCGATTAGTCTAATCTTGGCGTGCCATGTTCCATCTTTGTATTTGGGTGGTTTATCCCAGTTAATTGGGTTTTTAATTAAGTCCTCCAATTCCCACATATTACTCTTAAGGTTAATGGGTATGGCTCCTAAAAATTCTACCATCCTCCTAAACACTAAGGTATCCTTAAAAGGATTGAGCTCAGCATCTCTAGTAATTTCGCAATCTCCGAGCAAATAAGAGTCTAAGAAGTCCTTCCTGGCATAGTAAGGGGTTTGTGCGCCTACTCCATCCAAGCTAGGTCATGGTTTGTTTGATTCCCTTTTCCTAAGTGTGGTCCAATATGGTACTTCCTCTTCACCTAAGTCGACTCCTTTTACTTCGAATACCGACCTAGTGGTTCCTTCTCCCACCGCTATTTTAACCATCCTATAATCTAAGACCGCATTGGCGGTAGCTAGGAATCCTCTTCCTACTAGCAAAGGGGTTTCGGGGTCCTTCTTCATATCGATCACGTAGAAATCATTTAATAGTTTTAGTTTCCCTATGTGGACTTCTACATCTTTAACAATCCTAACGAGGTAGGATTTGGTTTTGTCCGCCAATCCAAAGACATGGCCAGTCTCTTTTAATAGTCTCATGTTAAGCTTTTTGAAGAGGTAAAGTGGGATTATGTTTACACATGATCCTAGATCAGCTAAGGTGTCAAAAGGTTTTGAGTCCCCTAATCTATAAGGCAGAGTGAATAGTCTGAGGTCTTCCATTTTTGCAGGTACTTCTCCTTGGACAAATGTTGATCCATTTTTGCCTAGTTCTAAGCTCTTTATGTATTTATCCAATATAGCGTTATAGATTGGAGCGTGAGCTAGGACCTTGAGAACCGGTAGGTTAAGATGCAAATCCTGGAATTCATCTTCAATAGTTGGTTCGGGTTCTTCCGGTTGTTGCGGTTCGATCCCTATCGCGGTTAGCAGTCTTGCCTAGGAACTGCTTGCCTACTTAGAATGTGCTTTGATAGCATTGATTGAAGTAGAGGGGTGAGATAAGCATTGGGGATGAATTGTTGGGTAAGAACGAGCAGACAAAACTAGAGAAGTACTCAGTTTCAGGTTCGTGACCGTATCGCTAGGTAGTGCTCCCGCTATTCGATCAGTGATGGCCTTCAACACTGTGTCGATTTTGTTGGTCATCTCACTTTGCTGTTGTTTGAAATCGGCTTCAAACTTGGACAATCTAGCGTCTTGAGATGTCATGAAGTTAGATACCAATCCTTCTATACTTGATTGATTGTTAAAGCTTTGAGAACGATTGTTGAAGGAACGGTTCGGGATCGAACCGTTAGGTTGGAACCGGTTAGGTGGGTTTGAAAATTATTTTGAGAATTTTGGGGTTGTCTCCACCTAAGGTTTGGGTGACTTCCCTATGATGGATTATAGGTTTCACCAAGATTGTTTTGCTCGGGCTTGAAAGTATACCACTTACCTCTCGCTTCATTGGTACGCGAAGATGCGTATTCAATAAAGGCTTGTTCTAGATCTTCCATGCAATACCGAGTGTCGCGAGGACCACTGTAGATCTTACATGAGGTAGTGACTTTGTTCACTTGAGTAGGATATGTCAGAGCAAGATGAGCTTCCATCAAGTGTTGGACTTTATTTTCGAACTCGATGAGGCGGCGGTCGGATGTACTCAGGACATCTTGAGGCAAAGCGATTGCCTTGACCGGCTTAGTGAAATCCCTTGGGTCGTTCCAACTTTTATTGTCATAGAGGGTGAGGTCCTCTAATAATGTCCAAGATTCTTTAGCGTTTTGGTCACGAAGCTTACCACCGGCCGATTGGTCAATAGTTCGTCTTGTGACAGGATTGTCATGGTCATAAAAAATTTGGACTTGAAGCCAAAGGTCGATGCCATGATAAGGGAATTTTGGTAGTAAGTCCTTGAAACGAGTCCATGCTTCTGATAGATATTCTCCATGATGTTGTTGGAACATTACGATATCATTGCGAAGTTTTGCGATCCTTCCCGGTGGAAAGAATTGAACAAGGAAACGAGTAGTAAGATCCTCCTATGTGGTGATGGATCCTGCTGGAAGACGTTCAAGCCAATTGCTAGCTTGATCACAAAGGGAGAATTGAAATAAACGCAGGCGCGTTCTTTCCCTATTTTTACCGTCAAGGTCAAGTGAGTCCACAAGTTTTAAGAAATCCTTGAGGTGTTGGTTTGGATCCTCGGACTAAAGTCCATAGAATGAGCATCCGTTTTACACCAACCGAATGGTGTCGGATCGAAGAGGTGCCATGTTGTTCCCTACGGGGAGCTCAATGGTATTCATGTAGCCCTCGTGGCTAGGTTTGGAGTAGTCTCTAAGAGTACGGATAGGATTCTCGTCTCCAATGGTGGTTGACGAGAATGGATTACGAAACAATTAACACAAAGAAAAGATAGACTACGAGAAAGCTATTATGTGGAAATTAAATTCTTACTTGAAAGGATTCAAGCAAGTAGAACTAAGCTAAGCTATGATCAAAATCTAACTATTTCCCACGCAGCGGCGCTAAAAACTTGATGCGGTCATCGTAAGGGACTTCAACAAGAAGTTTTACAACTCCCTATGTAGAGTACCTAACCATTGTAGTAGTATTATAGGAAAGACTCAAGGGGTTGTTATTGTTCTCTAGGGGAATAGGCTGGGAAGGCTTGATCACGGTCTAACAGAATTATAGGGGTTGAGAGAAGAGTATTTTTGTATTTTTATATTTTATGAAAGCATGTAAAATCATATGTTTGAGAGGTTGGTTTGTTTTTATCTATTAAAATAAATAATATACTATGCTAATGGTGATAACAATATAATAAAAAGATTGTATTCATTTAATCATGTATTACTCCCTAGATTGCTTCTCCTAGTGTTGTTGCTTTGTCACACTTGTGATGATCTATGTAATTATTTCCTAAGTCATGAACAGATTACACGAACCCGCCATCTATTTAATATTCCGTTGAGGCAAAACACAAAGTAAGGTAGTATGAAGACTATTACCCGGCCCCCAAGAGTATATTAAATGCATTTGAAATATATTAAAAGTGGATCAACCATATAAGGGGCAAGGTAATATGAAGACTGTTACCCGATGGCATCCTTTCTACACAATCATGTTTCCCTAGACATATCAACAGCGATACAGACAAAAGCTGGTTTTCTAAGGCCTAACATGCATATTCATCACAAGAAGCAATACCACTAAGATCTACATTCTAGGTTTCATATAATCATAAATGAATACAATAAGAGATTTAACCAAGCATGTTAAAGGTAAAGCAAGAACAATAAAGAATCAAACAACAAGACATATTGAATGATTAAGATAGTCTTAATTGAATCAAACATGAATTAAATGAGTTACAATAGGGTTTTAAAGCCCTAAAATCATCCTAATAAGCTGCCAAACAAACTAGGGTTTATCCCCCTTTTTTACTCTAAAGTTACACACTTAAAACCCTAAAAACGGATTTGTATATATAGGCATATCGACGCGTTGATGCTCCTGACGTCGTCGCCACGTAGATGGCTCTAGATTCACTTTAAGTCGGCTACGTTGTGACGCCGTCGCCAATGTCCAGACACCGTCACCAGCTAAATCACGATGGCGTCGCTTTATGCTTGCGAAGCCATCTCCACGTTCTGTAAGCAACATTTCGTCAAGGATTTGGTGTAGGTACGTAATCTCGTCCGTTTCTTCTCCAAATGAGCCAAGTCACGTATATTTCCTCCAAATGCCATCTAAGAGCTAAAAACCTGAAAAGGAACGATTAAGCACATAATCTGGGCATATTTGCATGATTTAGGGGGTTAAATGACCCTAAAATAGTGTATAAAATGACACCTCATCAATTATGTATCAAAATGGGTCGAAGCTCAAGCACTTCCTACGAACAATGCTCGCATTGTGATAAAGATTTTAAGAAGACTGTTTGCAAGATTTGGAGTTCCTAATGCTTTAATTAGTGACCTGGGGACACGTTTTTGTATCTCTCAATTAGAAATACCCTTGCAAAAATATGGAGTGACTCATAAATTATCAATTGCATATCACCCTTAAACCAACAGACAAACCGAAGTGACTAATAGAGCTATTAAACGTATTTTGGAAAGGTCAGTTGGATATAAGCCAAAGAATTGGTCCGAAAAGCTTAACGATGCGTTGTGGGCATTTAGAACCGCCTATAAAACACCTATTAGATGCACTCCCTTTAGGTTGGTTTATGGGAAAGCTTGTCACCTACCTGTGGAGATCAAACATAAAGAATATTGGGCACTAAAATAATGTAATATGGATCTCACAGCTGCAGCAAAAAACCATTTCATGGAACTTAATGAATTAATGGAATTAAGAGATGGAGCATACGAGAACACCCGCATCTACAAGGAAAGAACTAAGAAATGGCATGACTCAAGGCTCCGAGGGGATAAAGACTTTAAAGTTGGTGACAAGGTATTGCTATTTAACTCTAGATTCAAGATGCATCTGAGAAAACTCAAATTAAAGTGGTACGGTGCGAATGTGGTGAAGACTGTGTATCCGTATGGGTCCGTGGAAATCACTGATAAAAACGGAATCAGTTTTAAGGTCAACGGATAAAGATTAAAGAAGTACTACGATGGACATATTGATACGGATGATAAAGAGGTAGTCGAATTCGAAGAATATACGACGTGAAGGAAGCTAAAGAAAAAGTCTAACTTAAAAATTTCGTTGTAAACAAAAGTGCTTCCCGAGAGACAACCCAGACTGTTATTTATTTTTATCGAGTTTGTCTTCCTAGACATTAATACGGTGTATTCGCTCCATACCATACGGCATATTGAATGTCTAGACGTTATATGTCTTTATTTTCTGCATTTAAAAACTTTATTGTCAGCTCTGTCTATACGGCGTATTCATGCACATGATATGGCGTATTCGGCAGATGACCCGTATTGATACTTTTTACATGTTTCTCCATACGGCGTATTCCAGTTTATGGATACGGCGTATTGGTCCCTTATACAGTTTGTTTTGTTTATTATTAACCGTAGGTACCGAGATAGGATTGCATAGTTTTTCCTATTATTTTGCAACAGGACCTCGCTGAAAAGAAATCGACAATGTTGGTGAAGTATCTACAATCTGGAATTCTTGCTCATTAAATCAACATGGAGAATCTACCGAGCAAATATCAAGGGAATTTCTCTTTCTAATTCTTTTAATTCTTGTTTTTAATGTTTTATCTATACAACGAGGACGTTGTATAATTCAAGTGGGGGATGGGAATTAGAATGCATACTTGTCCTATTTTTCACATTAAAATGCTTAAATTATGCTCAAATTTTAAAAAAAATCAAGCATACTTTTGTGAAATTACTAGTTACATAACCTGCACACAATAACCCTTATTAGATATTATGAGGATTTAGCCTTATCCGTTTCCAAATGTTTACCCAAATTTCATAAAATATGAGTGTGCCGGTGATGTTGTAGACTTTAGATATTGGCTTGGTATATCTATTCAAGATCACAGTGATGAGTACTATGGATTTAGATGGAGTAACTTGTTTAAATTGGTAAATTTTTAGGATTACACCTAAAAAGCCTATACATGTTGTTTTATTAACTAACTACACTGGTTAGTTAACTCCCGTATAAACCCTTTGTTTACTCTCATTATAAGAGTAAGATACCCCTAGAAAACCTGTAGAGCCAATCCTTTAGGAATAAAACCAACTATTTATTTTGTTACACCTTTACACCTTAGCTTACCCTGTTAGATTAAGTCCATTTATCAGTTGCTAGTTGCTTAAAGTATATATTTCCTGAGTCTTGTGTCATTTTCTATCTCTGGTACGGTTGGGAAGAAATTTGCACATTGCAAATGGGAATGTAAAAAGTAGTCAAAACTCATGTATTTTTACTACCATCACAATTAATGGTACATCCAAAGAATGAAGAATTATCGAAGGAATTATCCGGAATTATTATGATCGTGAAGTTGGTGAAATTACATCGAGATTCGTAGTTATGTATTAAAAAAATCGAAAACATTAGAAAATCGCAACAAAAAAGAGGAGGAAAGTTTGAAGATAGTCATTTCGCAAAAGCTATAACCGAAGGAAATATTTGAAGGATCGATTATTCGTTGATACGCAAAAAAAATCAACGATGTAAAGTTTTGAATAAAGTGGTAGATATCACCACTTGTCTTGTAAATGTATGTAAAGTATGGGATGAATGGGAAGTTGACCGTTACGAGAACACCAACTTAGGTTGTTGTTTTTGATCTATGATCAAGACGTTTGTATATAGTTATGTCTTTATCATGGTAACGGTCGGGAAAAAGTATCTAGCAACTTGTGCCTTATTTGTTTTAGACTTAATCTACTTGTTTCGTAAATTTTATCTAACAACAATTTACTTCCCTTTTCTAATCACTAACCTTGGGTTTTACTCGAATTAAGATGTGATCGAGTCATGCATGTCTATTCCATCGTTACGGCCATGTATGAGTGATTCACCTGCCTTGTTGGTTTATTACTTTTGGTTAAAGTTAGAAGATCCATACCCTATATTACTCTACTAGTCCTACTCTTTAGCTTATTTGAGGTGGGAGTGAGCAGTCACATGTGTCTATCCCGTCGTTACAGGTGTGTATGTGTGGTCTTTGTCGCCTTCCTGTAATATTGGTATCGGTAAGGATTAGATAGAGTGATCAACCACTAAGCTTAACAAAAAAAACCAATTTACTCATTTATAAACTTTGTTACTCCTTCGCTCTAGTGTGGGGATGCGTATCCTTGCCAAGCCAATGAAGAATACTCCCCCCCATCACAACCGAGCAATTGAGCAAATTATTACATTTACAGATGAATCACTACGTCTATTTTATAGCATCATTTAACCCATGTATTTAACCTATTTTGTATAATTATTGCAAAGAATTGTTACTCAATCGTTTATACTTGAGAATTGCAGTAATTACAGAGTACTTGGTGAATATTAGCAAAAGGCATGCACTTTGCAGCTTAAATGAAGATATTTTGAAGATTACTATTCTGAAGACCAATACGTCGTATCCATCAAGGAAGATACGGCGTATCCGTGCCAGCATTCACCAAAGACCACAAAGGAAAGAAGATTAATACGCCATATCCAGAAGAAGTCAATACGTCGTATTAAAGATATAATATGTGAATATTCTGGAAGATATCAAACGTGGTCCCTACTCCAAGAAACTCCAATACATCGTATCTAATCCCTTGGATACGCCATATCGAACTGACTTCCATACCCTATATATAGAAAACTCAAATACGAGTTTTAAGTGTGCTAAATCATATTCTCGATACCTAAAAGACAAAAGTCAATTTTTAGAGGAGAAAAAGAGCAGAAGAGGTCTTGCAACGCATTCCAATCCATAGAAGACAACGTGTAATTTCTTATACTTTTGTATACGTTCAGTTTTTGGTATCATTCGTTAACTCAGTTAGTTTACCTTGGCTAAATCAATTACACTTGTATTAATTACGATGTTTGAAGGCTAATACCTTCGGGTATTAGCCATTATTATAAAGATCTGAATGTTTGGTTTTGTTTATATCTCGATTGCTTAATTTATCATTGAATGCTTGTTTATGTTTATCAATTCATATTTGTTTACGTGCTTTTATATGTGACCTATCAATCAACTAGATCTAGTGATACGGACCAAGTAATCTAGATGCCGGGATAGCTCTCCATATAGTGATTTGTACATATAGAATCATAAGATCACAAGTATTGTCCTTCTAAAATCGTGTTAAGGATACGCTTCTGGCTTAACTAGTTAACGAAAATTGCCTTTGGTTTATTTAACATGTTGACTAGTAGGTGAATCTAGATAATTCAACAAGTAATGTTCCGATTCCATTGGATAGTTGGACAAGTGGACTACTAGAGTATAAATTGCCATTAAGTAGTAAGCGTTTAAAGTCTCTATGAGCTAGGGTTTAACAAGATCACCATTGCTTTAATCCCTAAGATAGATTATAATTAGCAAATAAGGATGCTTTATGCGGATGCTTTAATTATGACAGAATTAATGTGTCTAGGTCTTAGGATGAAGCCATGTCTAAGTCTAAGAATGATATGCCTCTTCGAGATAAGTAATCATTGCACTGAATAAACAAACCAACTTCTAATCGGATTAATAATGGCTAATACAGTTTTCTATCATAAGGCTCGACCGCTCTTTTATCTTCTGTTAATTTGCTTGCGTGGGTTAAAGTGTATTGAATTGATTGTAGTCACCAAACAAACCCGTGCCAGTCTCTCAAGCTGAAACCCCCCCCCCTTTTACCTGTTAGAATTAGGATTAAAACTAACATAGGCTTAGCATAGGTTTGACTTAGATTAGAATTAACATAGATTAGATAACCAAAATATAAATAAATTGAGAGATTTAACCTCGCTTCAAGTGTTCGACACCCTACTTACCATGAATTTACCACTGACCGTGTACAATGCCCGTTAAAGTGTTGTTTTTGGTTAAGTCGGCAAAATATAAATTTAAAACTTGAACTATTATAAATAAACACCACACAATGACACATCAGTTACCACATACATTAGTTAAGTGATTTGAGTATTTTCATCTTCCTATTTCGTGAGGTGTTTGGTTGTGTACTTGTAATTGAACGAATAAGTGTTTAACGGAAAAAATCCTTAGGAATACATTTTTATAAACTTATAAAGGCTACTTGAGGACAAGTAGGATTCAAGTGGGGGATATTAAATGAAATTAAATGACGTCACTTTTATAGCATCAATTATCCCATATTAATAACCTATTTTGTGTAATTATTGCAAGAATTGTTACTTACTCATTTGTATTTAAGAATTGCAGTAATAATGGAGTACTTGGTAAAGGCACGCATTCTGGAGCTTAAACAAAGAAATATGAAGAAACTAACTCTGACATCCAATACGCCGTATCCATCAAGGAAGATACGACGTAGTTGTGCCTACATTTCACAAGAAACCACGAAGGAATAAAGATCAATATATATGCCGTATTCAAGATAAAGAAATAAAATATTCTGGAAGATATCGAACGTGGTCCCTACTCCAAGAAACCCTCGATACATCATATTGACCTCAGTCAATACGCCGTATCGACCAAATTTTAGACCTTATAAATAGAAAACCTAAAAATGGGTTTCAGTGTGCTTGATCATATTTTTGATACCTTAACTATAAAAGTCAATTTTTAGAAGACAAGAAGAGCAGAAGAGGTCAAGCAAATCTATTAATTCCATAGAAAACACCTTGTAATCTCCTATACTCTAGTAATCGTTCGATTTTTGGTATCATTCGTTTAACTCGGTTAGTTTACCTTGGTTGAATTATTACTCTTGTATTTATTATAACGTTTGAGGGCTAATACCCTTGGGTATTAGCCATTATTATGAAGATTTGAATGTTTGGTTTGTTTATATCGATTGCTTAATTTATCGTTGAATGCTTGTTTATGTTTATCAATTTATACTTGTTTACGTGCTTTTGTATGCGACCAATCATTCAACTGGATCTAGTGATACAGACCAAGTTAGCTAGATGTTGGGATGGCTCTCCATATAGTGATTTATACATCTAGACCAATAGGATCACAATTAATGACCAATCTTTGCCTTTAGATTAGTAAGCTTAGTTGGACCAGCAGGTGACCCTTGGGATCAACAAGTACATTCCTAATTAATCGGTAAAGACTTGTGGTATGTGCTTAATTACACATACCATTTATCTATTAAAACGGGCTTAAAAGACCAAAAACATACCAAAAATATGTTGTATTTATGTGTTTTGCATTTATATTATGCAGGTAACGGATATCAAAGAAAGGACACAGAATCAAGCCAAAACAAACAAAACCGAGCACAGGAATGGAAAGAGCGCAAAAAGTCAAAGTCAAAGTCAATGAAAGTCAAAGTCAAAGATGAATACGAAACCAAAGAAATCTTAACGGGCAACCCGCACCAATTTAATGGGCCGGGTCAACCCATTAAGCCTTTACATCAAGTCTTATAAGACTTAAAAAGCCCAAAGTCAAAACCATATTTTAAATCCGGCCCAAAACCAATCCTAAGCCTATTACAACACTTAACATTACAACATTTAAACCCTTTACAACCGTAAGGTCCCAAGTTTTCCCCATTCCACCAGCCAGTCCCTAAAGGACTAACCTTGCTAGTTCTTAAACCCCTAACACCATTACCCCAATTAAATAAACCAAAACAAACATTTCCCACCTAATCTACTATTTACCCATCTTTTTCCCTATATACCCACAACCTGCCAAACATATCACTCTCCCATCAAACCCCACCCTATAACACAACAAAACCACGTTGGCAATCCCCTAAATCCTCATTCGTCATTGGTAGAAGATAAGGAATCAATGGCTATGATGCAAGACTTGGGGCCAAAGAAAGATGAAGGGCTAGGATGAACACTTTGGACCCTCTCACATAACTAACACAAGAAGCACAACTATGCTTGTTAGTCAGCCTATTTATAAAGGCTTATTTTTCAGTTTGAAAAAAAGATGTAATTTAGGAGTAGTGTAACTTGTCTTATTTACAGCTTATTTTTATGTTTTCAGTCTTTTAAATATTGTAATTTTTACTTTCAAGTATTGTAACCTTTTAAAGTTTTAAATTAAATTCCTATGTTTTTAATGTTAAAATCTGGTCTTTAAGTTCTTAAATGCATTCTAGCATTATTTACCTTACAATCATTTTACAATCTTTTTACAAGTCTATTTTATAACCTGCAAAACTTTACTTAATCTCTTCAAAAGTTTAAGCTCATTTTTTTGTTTTTTCATCAAGCATTCCTTATATGACAAACTGCAAGAATCATTGTAGCATGGGAAATTATTTATAGGCCATGGTTAGAGCTTTATTGGATAACATTAGGATAATTGGAGTGATTTGGTGTTTTAGTTCTTAAACCAAGAAGCACAGGATTTGTAAGTTCCTTATATTCATTTTATAGCTTATTTCATGAAACTTTCCTATTTCTGGCCTACTTCCAGTCTTTTTTTCTATTTGGTTTCTGCTTATTGTCCCTTTTTATGCATAGTTCTTAATATTTTTTTTAGCATTTCATAGACGTTGACATGTTTCGTTTTAGTGTAAAAAACTGAAATCAAATCTTTAAAGGGGTATTTGCATAAGCATTCTTAACATAATTAATACTGCTTGGCGTCTTTTAATGGTCCATTAGGTTAGTTTAAACAAGCTCTTATTTAGGCTAAATAATAATGTTCACAAGTTTTAAATCAGCTTTGTTTAGTTTTTAAGATGGTCTTATCATATATTCATACTGCTAGTCTATATAGTTATCAAACTGCCTATTTGATTCATTTTCTAAAAAATGCACTTTAGTTGTAGTTTGGTGATCAAAGTCAGTGTCATTTGCATAAATGTACATTTGTTTTAAGTTTTTAATCTTTGGAATAGCCTTTTAAATCTTTTAGCCAAAATCTGTCAAAGTAGTTTTTTAGTTTTTAAAAATTAAAAAGTCATTTTTCAAGTACAAATTTAGATAAGTTAATGTTAGATTTAGGATTTAAAACTTATAGCATAAGCTCTTAGGATATCAAGCTTTATCTGTTTTTACTTTTTGAGTCTTTAAATTAGCTTAATCTAGCTTAAAATAGGGCTGCAATAAGCCCTTTTGTCTTTACAAAAACTTAAAAAACTCAACACATACTGAGTGAAACAGTCATTTTCATAAGCCATTTTCTAGCTCATTAGGTATTCAAAATGTTTAAAACTTGCTTTTTCTTATAGCTTATAATGGTAGCTTAATCTGTTTTTAGGTTTGGAGCATTAGCTTTTTGGTTTGCTAGCTTAATCTTAAGCTAGAAAGTGCCCTCTTAGGCTGTTTTAAGTCTCTTTGGGCCAAACTGCTTATCTGCTTATTTGAATGTTTTAGCTTTTAGTTTTGCTTTAAGTGTGTTTATATTTGCTTATTAGGCTAGGTTTTAGGCCCTTGTAGATTATTTAGCTGAGGTTTGAGCTTATTCAAGCTTATATGCAAAATTAGTTTAAGGCTTAAAGCCTTTTAGTTTCTTTTTAAGTTAAACTGTCTTAATGTTTTTTAAGCATTTCCTGCTTATTTGTTAGCTTATTTTTGATTTATAGTGCTTATTAGGTCTAGGGTATAAGCTGTCATAATCTCATTGGTTTCTCCATTTGCTTATTTAGTCTAAAAAGCCAAATAGTTTAAGCCTTTAGTCATTTGGCTTTATAACCTTAACTGTCACCTTATTTCAGCTTTTTTATAGCTTATTTTTAAGTTATGTTAAAAGTCTTTTTTAAAGTTGCTTAGTTTTGCTTATATTTTAGCTTTTTAAAAAAGAAAATTAAAAAAAATAATGTTTTCAAAAAGGGAAGCCACAGGGTTCGAACCTGTGACCTCCCTCTTTACATAGCCAACACCTTAACACACC
This sequence comes from Tanacetum coccineum, assembly GCA_026074375.1. Lineage (NCBI taxonomy): Eukaryota > Viridiplantae > Streptophyta > Magnoliopsida > Asterales > Asteraceae > Tanacetum > Tanacetum coccineum. Next base: position 35,720 of record BQNB010004920.1, on the reverse strand, counting down.
ACATACTCATCAACTGCCCTGGGGTCTTTTTCGTTTATACATTCATATCATTTAATATTTAAACCTCTTTTGTCCATTTTGCTTATATTCGAAGCGTTTGCTTTTAATCATCTTATTGTCCTAGCAAAATTTTCCATCCTGTTTATTTTCTTTGTTCTCATATTCAAAAGTATTTTTCATAATTTTTTCAGATTTTTATAGTTTCGTTTAATATTTTTAATGCATTTTTTTTATTAAAACCGTTTTTAATTCATAATAAAAAATATAAAAGTCAAAAAAATATAATTCTTTTTTTTTAATTTTCTTTTATCATTTAGGACTGTTAAAAATTAAATTTGCTTTTGTAGGGTTAAAATTTTAGAATTTAGTTTTTTAAAGAACGGGTTTTGATTCACGTTATCGTTTTTAGTTTAAATCTTTAATTGCTTTCGTTTTAGGCTTGCTTTTACTTGTTTTTGCATTTTAATTGTAGAAATAGCATCCAAATCAAAAATCATTGAATCATTCAATCACGCGATCACGAACTTAATCACGATTCTCAATTCACGCCTCGTCGGGAAACGACCCGGGAAGGTTTTGGATTTTACTTTGGATAAAAGTAAATTCTTAAAAGCCTCATGGAATACTTCTCTCTCTTATTATCAATTGATATTTTGTGAAAGCAATCAATCGGTTTTTGGCGCCGCTGCCGGGGAGGTGTGTGCGATTATCGTGTTTTCGTTTGAAGATTAGTTTTTGAAGACCCTTCCTCGTGAAGTACAAGCAAAAGTTCATTTCACATGTTCAAAAGTATCATAATGGTGATTTTGCTACATAGAACATATATACACATAAAATGATAAATGTAAAGACATAAAGGGTTTTAGATGACCTTAATGAGATGTGATATGATGAACCACAATATCTAAACCCTAGTTTAGATGATAAACTAAAGCTTGCACAACTTGAAAACCCTAATTCCAATTAGAAACCCTAATCCTTCCTTTTCCTTGCTTAACTCTTGTAAATGCCTAAACCAATCCTTCTAACCACCTTGGGATGCCTTAAATATGATGTAGGGATACTTTCATGAGTGGTAAATAATTTTGTATGAATTGTGTAGTGGAGTTGTGGTTGAGCCGTGGGTAAAGAGAGGCAAAAAGGGAGGATAACTGAAGTTTTACTTATGCAAATGGAGTGTGTATGTTACTTCTCACTAGTATGCAAGTATATGTATCACATAAGCTTGTCAAAGTACTTGCAATATTGACCAAGACCAAGAGAAAACATGGAGAGGGTTTTAAGGTAATAATGGTCAAGAATACTAGTCACTAGTCTTAGGTATTAATAAGATGTGTATGTACATATCAAGTTGCTAGGAAATTATGATATTTATCTTGATCTTTCTCTTCATATCCGTCCCTATATGAATATATATGATAATATTTTGTAAATTTTGAGTATTGGGTATAATTGTAGGTATTTGTTGAAGCGTAGAAAAGTTTTGGTGGTTCCGGGTATGCCTAAACGTATTTTATCGCGAAACGTAAACACTTTACGCAACCAATAAAAATAAAATGAACAAAGTTAATAATTATCCTCAAAATAATTACTTAACACTTGCTTGATCTAAACATTTTATCGATTGATGCCCGTTTACATTGAACAAAAAATTTTAGCTTACGCTATTTAACTTAACGTTTACGATTTAAAAGTAAACACGTACAATACTAAAAATAACTATTGAATTTATTGACGTCGTAAATGACCCTAAAACACGGGGTGTTATACTAAGGACTTGACTCATTATGTGTTGCTATGAATTGGGTCTTATTTTATGTTACCACTGTCCTGCTCTGCTTCTAAGCTAGAAGCAGTAGTGGCAGCCCGTTCCATTCTGTCACCCAACTCCTTATGGACAGCCTCATCACCAACCTTTTAGGGGGGGCCACCAGACTGAGGTACCTTAGTGTCCCGACCTCTTGTGATATTCTTAGTTGTTTTTGACATTTTATGTCTGATGTAACATTTCCTTTTATACACAATTTGCCTCCCCTTAAACAATGCATCATAGGTTAGCAAACTCCACAATTATATCAGCATATTCAACCACATTTCTTTATATATCCTGAAAAAGTTAGTCCAAAAGCAAGCAAAACACAAACCAAAGCTTTCACTTGTCTAACAGTATTAATTATGACTAACAGTATTAACAAGCAGGCTTAAGAATAACTAGCAGTACTACTTTTAACTAGCAGTATTAATTGACAAACTAACAGTACTAATCCTTTACAAAACTATACAAAAACATAAAGAGATTTAGACTTTAAGGATTTACCATTCCAATACTTGAGACCAAGTACTAAAACCTTCCAGCATCAAAACCTTTTGTAAGAAGATCTGCAACATTATGTTATCGTATCTTATTTAACCATTTGAATTAACCTTTTAGCATTGCAATCATTTATAAAATGATGCCTAATCTCTATATGTTTTGTTTTAGAATGTTGAATAGGATTTTCAATAATACATATAGTACTGTTATTGTCAATATGAATCATAGTATTCATAAAGTTATACCCATTATCCAGCAGCTGGTTTTGTATCCAGAGTACTTGTCCACAGCAACTAGCAGCAGCCACATATTCAGCTTCAGTTGTAGAGGTGGCAACCACAGTTTGTTTCTTGCACTGCCAAGATATCAACCTATTTCCCAAAAACTGACAACCTTTAGTAGTAGATTTCATGTCTTGAGTTGCCCCAGCATAGTCACTATCAGTATAAGCAACTAGCTCAAATAAAGAATCCCTAGGGTACCAATGGCCTAAATTTGGTTTGCCTTTCAGATATCTGAAGATTCTTTTCACAGCTAAGAGATGTGATGTTTTTGGTGTAACTTGAAATCTGGCACATGCACATACTGCAAACATTATATCTGGCTTGGATGCTGTGAGATACATCAAAGATCCAATCATAGATCTATAGAGATGTTCATCAACATCAGTACCATCTTTATCTTTGACCAAAGGCTTTTCCAAATCAACTGGAGTATAGGCAGACTTCACATCTGTGTTGTTGAATTTCCTCAAAATTTCATCCACATATTTATCCTGGTTGATAAATATTCCATCTTTCTTCTGCTATACTTGTAACCCTAGAAAGAAAGTAAGTTCTCCCATAGAACTCATCTAAAACTTATCCTTTATAAGCTTCTCAAATTCTGTACATAATTCCTTCTTTGTAGAGCCAAAAATAATGCCATCCACATAGATTTAAACAAGTAGAATATCTCCTTTTTGCTTTTTGATAAACAATGTCTGATCAATCTTCCCTCTATGAAACCCATTGTCCAACAGATAGTTGGCCAATGTTTCATACCATGCTCTTGGTGCTTAATGCAGATTATTTAGCTTGTAAAGAGTATGTTACCTTGGATAAATCCAAAATAACAATAGTAGAGACTTTGTATGTATATTAAAGTGTATACGGAATCTACACCTTAATACTCTAGAAGTAATATCAATGTAACAGTAAATATGAATGAACAATGAATAACCAAAATCCTTCAATATTATTAGATCAATAATACAAGTACTCTTAACCAGTACTAGGGTTTACAACCTTGAAGCATGCAAACGTATTCTCAAAAGTATTGAAAGGATATATCTAAAACCTTAACCTATGACCTCCTTTTATACACCAAGGAGTCCCTTACAAGATAACTACAAATCTTAGCATATCTTCTATAATTCTAAACATATACATATCTTCCTAACTTTATAAGATATACATTCCATACTTATCTTGTTACATGTCTTTATCTTCAACATCTTCAGCAGCATTAACTTCCTCTGGCAATACAAAATTAACAATAGCAGTACTAATATTATACTGGCAGTACTAACTCAGTTAGTATTGTTAGTTCTATTTCCAGCAGTACCAATCCTTCATGAATCCTTATTGTCTGTACAGATGACTGAATATCACCAATCACATTTGTAAGTGGATGATTTATGTGGATTCTTGTATGTAGAGTGGTAGAAACTGCATAGGAGTTAGGGATGTTCCCTAAATCAACATCTGGTTCATCTTCATTATTGAAGAACTCATCATGAGTGGCTTCAAGTGAATGACTAGGTCCCACCATGTCTTCAGAGGTAGCAGTATTAACTAAGGATCCAACGGTACTAAGTCTAATACCACCAGTATTAAGTCCAGGACTTACAGTATTAACTAGTTGGTCAGCAGTATTATCTTGCTTTGTATTGCTGTCAGCTTCAAACTTTTCTTTACCATCACTTTCATTATTAGAACTATCTTCATTCTCCTTTGGATCATCAGAAACAGATTTTGGGTCATCATTACCCATTTGTTTGGAAGGAGAATCAAAATATTAAGCATCTTTCCAAATTGGCATCACAATACAATCTTGACTGGTTCCGTCTTTCTCTAGAAATGTACCTACATTTTGATCTTCTTGAGTACCTGCAGGTTCATTAGTGCTTGTACCTATAGTTACTGGTACATAATTCATAGATTGAGTTAGAGAATCAATATCAAACAGCCACTTGGGGCCATTCCCTTCTATCATAGTCTTATTCTCTAAAAACCCAATATGCAAGTTTTCTTCTACCTTTTTGGTTCTAGTGTTGTATACCCTAAAAGCTTTACTACTTAAGGAATATCCAACAAAGAAACCTTCATCACTTTTTCCATCAAACTTACCTAAACTGTCTAAGGTATTCAGAATAGTAACATGACATCCAAATGGTTTCATAAAACTTAGAGCTGGTTTAATAACTCTAAATAGTTCATATGGTGTCTTGTTATGAGGCTTGACAATAAGGACCCTATTCTGTACATAGCAAGCAGTAGAGACTGCTTCAGCCTAAAATGTAGTGGGTAGCTTAGATTCTGCTAACATGGTTCTAGCAGCCTCAATCAATGTCCTATTTCTCCTATCAGCAACTCCATTTTGCTGAGGAGTCCTAGCTACACTGTATTCCCTTTTAATATATTTTTCTTTGCAAAAATCATCCATAACTTTATTCTTAAACTCTATCTCATTATCACATTTGATTATTTTCACTTTCTGATCCACTAGGTTTTCTATTTGAATGATAAAATTCTTAAGGATCTTACTTGTTTCATCCTTAGTTGCTAGAAAGAAAACCTATGTAAACCTGCTACAATCATCAGTGACTACTAAGCAATACTTCTTATGCATTAGGCTACTCACAAAGGTTGGACCAAACAAATCCATATGTAGCATAAACAAAGGCTTAGTGATGGGATTTTGTACCTTGGACTTAAAAGAACCTCTGTGTTACTTTCCTTTAAGACAAGTAACACAGGTTTGGTCATTTTCAAAACATTTTAAAGGCAAACCTCTAACAAGATTTTCTTTAACAAGCTTATTTATGTTCTTAAAATTTATGTGACCAAGCCTCCTATGCCATAACATTGATTCATTAGTTGTAGCCTTTGTAACAAGACAAGTTAAACTCTCTTTAGGAACAATGTTCTTCATATCAAAACTGTACATATTGTCTTCTCTAGGAATTCTAAGAAGTATATGATTTTCATCAGGCAACTTAAAATTAGGAGATAAGACAAGACATTCAGTGTCAGTAAAAAGGACATAGTTCTTTTTGTCACATATCTGTAAGACACTAAAAAGGTTAAACTTTAACTCATCAACATAGTGTACATCTTCAAAATTAAGACAGTCAGTTTTTAGTGTACATTTACCAGTAATTCTTCCACCATATGCTCCTCCCCCAAATGTAACATAACCTCCATTGTATTCCTTTATGTCTGTGAGATAAGTTATGTTACCAGTCATATGCCTTGAGCATCCACTATCAACAAATCCTTTATCATTCATCTGTGGCTTGCCCTGCACATAAAAATAATGAAATTTAGTTTCCTTTGGGGACCCAAGCCATTACTGACTTGGATCTGCCTCGTGCATCAATGTAGTTACATCTGTTGAAAACAAGTGATGCACCATTAGGTTTGGTAGGTCTCTAAACCCAACATGCAGAGGGCTTAACAGCATTGAACCCATTTGTCCTGACAGTATTAACTGGTGCTCTATATGGCCTAGCAATATTAACTACTCTGGGCCTAGCAGTATTAATGTTTTGATTAACATACCTGTTAGTTAATATTGTTTTCTTATAAAAGGGCCTCTGAACAGTTGATTGTGCTTGTTTAGAAAAATATGTCATTGGCCTAGCACTTTGAACTGTTGGTTTGGGTTGAGCAGTATAAACAGGCCTAGTAGTACTAAGTGGTTTTAGGCTAGTTTTCAACAAAACTACTCTTGAAGTCATATTCCTGTGGGAACTAGGGTGTAAGGTTTTAGAATAATAATCATGATCAACCTTGTTGTAATTATTCCAAGTCACCCTCCTTTTCTTTTGATGGTTAGGGCAATTAAACTGAATATGATCAAAACTTCCATAACCATAACATGCTTTGTTATACATCACAAATTCACTTCCTAGTTGATTCGACTTCTAACCATTCCAATTTCTCTGATTCCCTCTAGGACTTTGTGATCTATACATCTCAGCATACCTAATTATCTTTTTAACTGGTTTTTCATCATTCTTGGGTTTGACATACTCTACTTTGTTAGCAGCATGGAAAAAAAATTCTTTCCAATCAATGACAGTTTCCCTGTCAAACTTAAGTGGGGATTCAACAGAGCTAGTCTCATTATCAGTCACTTGTTCTTTTTCCAAAAAGTCATCAGTATTCTCCTTAGAATTATCTGACTCTTTGTCACAGTCAATGGTAGTCTTTAACTCTGTATCCCTAGGACCATACCCACTAAATTCAGGTTCTTTGAATTCATTAAACCCTGAATAAAACAAGTCAAGTTTTGTAGGTGCATTTAGGGATAAGGGGTGAGGTTGAGTAACAACATGATATCCTATACCCTTCTTACTTTTGTCAGTTATCTGACTTTCTAACATCTTGTCTAAACATTTTGAGGCATTATCAAATTTTTCAATTTTAAAATCAATACCCTCCTTTTCTTGCTTAATTTTTTCAAACTCAGTCTTAAGCACACCTATTTCATAGTCTTTGCAACCTACTTCTCTTTTGAGAACTGCAATTTCTTCACTAAAAAGAACCTCATTCTTTCTAAATGTGACAAGTTGATCTTCTACTGTGGTTAAACCTCTTTTATAAGTACTTGCTTTAAATTCAGTTTCATGAAGTTTAACAATCAAATCATCACACTGTTTCTTAAGAGTTTCATAGTTTTTCAGACAAGTTTTAGAGCAAGATTTATCATTGTGTACCTCAGAATCTGAAAATGCCATTAGAGCCATGTTTGACTGAATTTGTTCTTTAGCCATGTCACTCCAGTCAAATCCAACACCATCTATGGCTAACATTGCCTTAGAAGAAGTTTCTTCTACATTCACAGTTCTCCTGGTGTTCTCTTGATTCCTGCTCCCCTGATCATAATCCCTAGGCCTGTGATCCTGACTCCTAGGATTTCTGCATTCTCTGGCAAAGTGTCCCAACTTATGACAGTTGAAACATTCTACCTTTGACTTATCATACCCTGCAATATCACTTCCATTTATGGTGATCTTCTTCCCTGTTCTTTGGTAGTATCTCCTTGCTCTCATACTTAGCAATGCCAATTGCCACTTTAGATCCATCTCCTCAAGATCATCTTCATGTATTTGCTCTAAGTCTTCATGAACAAGTTGAGATCCATTTGGATGATTGGCTAAAAAAGCATAAACTATTGCATCACTGAGGCTGGCAGTACTATCTTGAGTACTAGCAGTATTAACATCTGTGCTACCAGTACTAACTTTAGGGATAGCAGTACTAACATCATCATTAGTACTGCTAGTGCTTGGAGCAGTCATAAAAGCCATGTTTTAATTATCATTTCATGCACCAGCAATTTTCTTCACCTCTTGTTCAACAATTTTAAAGTTACAAGTCATCAATACTCATTGACTCTATCTCAGGCTTATTCATCCAGACAATCACATGTGTATTCCACTCTGAAGGCAGGCATCTCAAAAACTTTAAATTAAGATCTTCCTGAGTGATAATCACACCTAAAATTGCAAGCCTACTAACAAGCTTTTGGAGCCTGTTAAAAATTGAGTCCAATGTTTCTGTGCTTGAAGCATTAAAGTTTTCATATTGTTGCTTTAAGAGTGCCTTCTGAGTTTTCTTAGTGGCTTCATTGCCTCCAAATCGAGTTTTAATGGCAGCAAACATTGTTTTTGCATCATCATACTAACTGAAAGTAAGTTGATGTTCATTAGGAATAGACACAAGTAGCAAGCTTCTGGCTTTAACATCATTCTTTTTATTGATCTTCTCATCTGCAGTTACAGGCACTGACATCTTTGTAACAGAAGTGCCATTCTCTTGTGATGTTTGAGGTACATATACCCATGAGTTACCATTCTCTATGACCTCCCATAGAGCGTAATCTTGTACCTGGAAGTACTGCTTGATTCTCATCTCCCACATCTCATACTCACCAAGTTTGAGTATGGGAAGCTTGGCAGTAGTGTTATTCTGTGCAGTTTCGAATTCCATGACTTCTAGATCAAAGTTTCTCAAAGCACAAGCTCTGATACCACTTGTTGATCCTAAACCTTGATCGATTCTTTAGCTTGTAAAGAGTATGTTACCTTGGATAAATCTAAAATAACAATAGTAGAGACTTTGTATATATATTAAAGTGTATGCGGAATCTACACCTTAATACTCTAGAAGTAATATCAATGGAACAGTATATATGAATGAACAATGAATAACCAAAAAGCTTCAATATTATTAGATCAATAATATGAGTACTCTTAACCAGTACTAGTGTTTACAACCTTGAAGCATGCAAACGTATTCTCAAAAGTATTGAAAGGGATGTATCAAAAACCTTAACCTATGACCTCCTTTTCTACACCAAGAAATCCTTAACAAGATAACTACAAATCTTAGCATATCTTCTATAATTCTAAACATATACGTATCTTCCTAACTTTATAAGATATATATTCCATACTTATCTTGTTACACGTCTTTATCTTCAACATCTTCAGCAATATTAACTTCCTCTGGCAGTACAAAATTAACAATAGCAGTACTAACATTATACTAGCAGTACTAACTCAGTTAGTACTGTTAGTTCTATTTCCAGCAGTACCAATCCTTGAAGATTTATTCCCAACATCTCTGTTAGATTTAGTTCAAGCCTTCATACGCTATTCCCCTGGAGAACGATAACAACCCCTGAGTCTTACCTTACTACACTACAACGGTTAGGTACTCTGCCTAGGGGATTGTAAAACTCTTTGCGAGTTCGCAAGACCCGCATCAATTACATTTCTGACCCCTGTCGTTTATTTTAAAGTTATTAAGTAGTTTACGGTGTGTTTTGAAAGTTTATATATATATATATATATATATATATATATATATATATATATTAAACTTCAACATATTTTATAAAATCGTACGTATGTCAGAAACATTGCAATATTAGGCTCGTTTTGTTCGCAGTTCGAAGATCTTTACGCGGGTATTTTTTTTATCTGAATAAATCGGTAGATATGTGTTATATATTTGATAAATAAATTTTATTATATAAAAGAGTCGTAAATAGTTAAAAGTTCAGTATACGTTTTGTAAATTTTCTTTTTTGTTCTATTTTGGGCCCGCAATTTTTTTTATTTTTATTTTGGCGGCTTTTGGGCCGTCGTTTCTGGCCCGTGCCGAAACGACATCGTATTGTGTGAAAAATGAAAGTATTAGTAATAAAAAGAAGTGTAGCGGCGATTATGGCATCTTTCGGTATCTTCGTCCAATCATCTTCTGTGGTTTTAATTCAACATATAGGCAACATTAATTCAACATTGTAAGTTGAATTGTGGGTTCTACATTTGTTTGTGAGTATTCCATTCGTTCAGTTTCCTTTAGACGTTTGATATAATTTCTTTCGAGCTATTTTTAGGGTTTTTTCTTGTGACCCTAGACGCTTCGATTGGTGCTCTTCATACTAGTGTTGTTTTTGTTGTGCTAGTTAGATATGACGGTTGTGCGATTCCATTGTCCGTTTGTGGATCTTAGTGGATGTCACAATGGTGGTGGAAATGGTCTTACCAAGACTTCATTGATCACACACTTTCGTGATTAGCATTGTAATGGTGAGGCGCAAGCAATCACTAAACACTCTCTTCTTACTGATTTTGTTATTTTTAAGAGGGCTGAGGTAACTCTTAAGTGTATAGGGATTTGGTTATGTGATGTTTGTTTCAAACGCATACTCTTCGGGCTAAGTATCGCCATGGCAAGGGTTCTTTTGTGTCACCCCCTAATAGTAGTGATGGTGTTGTTTGGTTCATGCTCTATGACCTTACAAAGCCACAAGTCCTTTCTTATTCCGAACAGCTTGTTGCATGACCAACATGGTGGTTTTACTTTAGCTCTTCTTGATAGTTTGTTCTCAAAGGGGTTACGTATTGTCAACTCCATCACTCCCAAGTGTCGTTTAGGGTTTTCTCGGGTCTTGAAGGGAGCTCTTGACAAGGTGATTTGTAAGCCTGATGATATCTCTTGTTGGGTTAGTTTATTAGTCTTGCCTCTTTGTCTCCTTAGAACCTTTTGCCAAAGGAGTAATATGGAGTGCAAGTTTGGTATCAAGTGTCAATGTCAGGAAGAGAGTATTGTCAATGCCATTTGATCTTGGAGTGTGCCTGGTGGTAGCTTGCAGCTTGTAAGGGAGGTTTTGTCCGAATCGCCCCATCCTTTGTTAGATGTTGATGAGGAAGACCTTGATTTAGGTGAACGAAATATCAAGCACTGTAAGAGGAAGATTTGTGATGGCCATTATAATGTGGCAGTCAGAGTTCTTTCCTCTTCTGGTGTTGCTCTTTATAATGATGCTACACTTGAGGAATTAATGTCTAAGCACCCTTCCAAGCCTACTCCCTCATTGCCACATATACCAATTGATCATCATCATCTCATTGCATCTCCAGCTATGGTTCTAGACAGGATTAAAAGTTTTCCTCGAGGCACGTCTTGTGGACGGGATGGTTTACGTGCCCAACACCTTTTTGATTGCTTAAGTAGAGCTTCTGTTGCTATATCTGATGAGTTAGTATCCTCTATCACCTAAGAGGTGAATCTCTTTCTTGATGGGAAATGTCCTATGATTCTGGGTGAGTATATTGCTAGTGCTCCTCTTACACCGCTGGTTACGCCAGGTGGTGGTATTCGTTCGATAGCCGTGGGTACTGTTTAAAGGCGTCTGGTATCCAGGGTTAGTGCTGTTATGATTGGTCATTCTTTGGATGGTTATCTAGATGAGCTACAGTTTGGTGTTGGGTGTCAGGAGGAGGTGAGGCTATACTTTATGTCGTGAATCGTTTGATTAAGGATCATGGTGATGATGTTTATCTTTTGATGTTGTTGGTGGATTTTAAAAATGCCTTTAATTTGGTAGATTGAGAGGTTATGTTGCAGGAAGTTCGTCTTCATTGTCCTGCTATCTCGCGTTGGGTGGAATTCTGTTACTCTAACCCAGCTAGATTGTATTACGGGGAACACACCTTATTGTCATGCCAAGGGGTGTAGCAGGGTGATCCTCTTGGCCCTCTGCTTTTTGCCTTAGTGTTACATCCCTTGATATGTAAGATTAGAGACTCCTTTAGCCTTTGTCTATACGCTTGGTATCAAGATGATGGAACTATTGTTTGAGATACCTTGGTTTTGGGGAAGGTTCTAGAGTTAATAATGGATGATGGACCTCATTGTGGCTTGCATCTCAACATTGATAAAACTTAGATTTTCTGACCAAATGAAGATCCTAGAAGTAAGATTGAAGGTGTTTTCCCGCCTAATATTTCTTGACCCTAGTATGGTGTAAAATTACTGGGTGGGCCTGCTAGTGTGGATTTTGATTTTAGTAGTGAGCTTGTGATGAAGAGATTGGCCAAAGCTATTGGGCTCATGGATGCAGTTGCTAAGATTAATGATCCGCAATGTGAGTTTCTGCTTCTTTGTGCTTGTACGGGTATATCCAAACGCTATTTTGCTATGCGCACATGTTCTCCTCGGGTGTTTGAGATGGCCCAACTCTCTTTTGATGAGGCTCTTCATTGTGCTCTAGAGCGTATTGTCACTGCTTCTGGACCTGGGTTTGGTGATTGGCATTGGAGACTTGCCACCTTACCTTTTGCGTTTGGGGGCTTGGGGTCTATTCTGCAGGTGATGTTTTGAATTATGCATTTCTGGTGTCTAGATTGTAGTCTGCTAGCTTGCAGACTAAGCTGCTTCGATATTATGGTATTGTATCTTTTGGGCCTACCTTTGATGATGCATTGTGTGTTTTCAATACGAACATGGAGACTGACCTTTTTAGTAATCCAAGTGAGATCGCTGCTCTCAAACTCATAAAGAAACTGGCAGATATATATTTCACACGTGTTACTCAAACTGAAGAATCCACTTTTTCCTTATCTCATCGACAGATGGCTTTGTGGAAATCTCAAATGGAGGATCACACTTCTAATTGGCTTAGGGTGGTTCTGATTTCTGGCTTGAGACAGACTATGAACGGTAAGACCTACCGTTGCGTGTTATGCTATCGTTTAGGTGTTCCCCTATTTTTTGTTTCGAGACCGTGCTCAGCTTGCTCCAGGGTCTTTACGGGGGATATTTATGGAGACCATGTTGTATCATGTATCGGTATTATTGGTATTAAACATCGACATAACGTTGTGCGTGATGCGCTTGTTGATATTTGTTTTCGATCGGGAATTTCAGCTGGTAAAGAAGTTGATATCGGTCTTGATGGTGGGCGTGACACACCCCTACGTCCAGCGGATATGCTACTCTACTCATGGGACGAAGGGCTTGATGTGTGTGTGGATTTGACAGGGTCCTCGCCTTTGACGAAAACGGGGTTGGCTGATTTTGGTCCCGAAAATGTGCGGTTTCCGATGTGGCACATCGTAAACGCGTCAAGTATGAGGTTGAATGTGCAGATATTGGATATGGTTTTCTCCCCTTTTCATTTTTTTCGGTTGGGGCATTAGAGAAGGATGTGGCGGCCTTACTGAAGCGGATCCGAAAGTTCTCCGTGGCTCAAGACATTGGGGCACGTGCTGCTATTCATATATTTAATAGGATTAGCTTTGCCATAACTAGAGGAGTAGGGGCTCAGATAGTATCTCGGCTCCCCACTAACTTTTTGTAAATCCTGTTTTTCTAATAAAATGATGTTATAAATAATAATAATAATAATAATAATTCTCTTAAGAAAGATGCAGTGACCATACTAATTCTCTTCTTTTAGGGAACTTGAGAAAGATGCAGTGACCTTACTAAAGCGGATCCGAAGATTCTCCGTGACTCAAGACATTGGGGCACGCACTGTTGTTCACATTTTTAATAGGATCGGTTTTTCTATCGCTAGAGGAGTGGGGGCCAGATAGTATCTAGGCTTCCCACTAATTTCTTGTAATTATCATGAATTTCTAATAAAAGTGACGTTATAAAAAAAATATCTATGGAGAGAGATCTTTTGAGTAATCTAAGTGAGATCGTTGCCCTCAAACTCATGAAGAAACTGGAAGATATATGTTTCACGTGGGTTACTGATACTATGGAATCCACTTTTTCCTTATCTCCTCGACATATGGCTTTGTGGCAATCTCAAATGGAGGATCACACTTCTGGCTTAGGGTGGTTCCGAATTCTGGCTTAGGACAGACTATTAACAGTAAGACCTACCGTTGTGTGGTATGCTATCATTTAGGTGTCCCCCTATTTTCTATTTCGATACCGTGCTCAGCTTGCTCCAGGGTCTTTACGGGGGATATTTATGGATACCATGCTGTATCATGTGCCGGTATTATTTGTATTAAATATCGGCATAATGTTGTGCGTGATACGCTTGTTGATATTTGTTTTCGATCGAGAATTTCGGCAGGTAAAGAAGTTGATATCGGTCTTGATGGAGGGCGTGACAAACCCCTACGTCCAACGGATATGCGACTCTACGTATGGGATAGAGAGCTTGATGTGTGTGTGGATTTGACAAGGTCCTTGCCTTTAATGCAAACGGAGTTGGCTGATTTTGTGCCCGGTCGTGCGATGTCTGATGCAACACATTGTAAACGCGTCAAGTATGAGGTTAAATGTGCAGATATTGGATATGGTTTTCTCCCCTTTTCATTTTCTTCGTTTGGGGAATTAAAGAAGGATGTGGCGGCCTTACTGAAGCGGATCCGAAAGTTCTCTGTGGCTCAAGACATTGGGCACGTGCTGCTATTCATATATTTAATAGGATTAGCTTTGTCATAACAAAAGGAATGGGGGCTCAGATAGTATCTCGGCTCCCACTAACTTTTTGTAAATCCTGTTCTTCCAATAACAATAACAATAACAATAACAAATAACAAATAACAAATAACAAATAACAAATAACAAATAACAAATAACAAATAACCATAACAATAACCATAACCATAACCATAACCATAACCATAACAATAACAATAAATTCTATTTTTCTAGTAAAGTGATGTTAAATAAAATAATAATAATAATAATAATAAAGTTTTTCCTTATAAATTTTTAATGTAAATATTATATCTGTTAAATTTAAAATTTTTCTAAAAATAATGAAATTAAAATTTTTACAAATAAATTCATAATATAGAATTTAAAATTAGCCTCCTTTAAAATGGTTTTAATGTTGATTGTAAGTTTCATCAGCCAACCAAAATATAACATTATTTTACCGTTAAGTAAAAAAAAAAAAAACTCTAAGTCTGTGTGTATTTCTTTCTTATAAAAATTAACCTGATTTAATAATAATCAAAAAGAGATTTGATTCTGAATTTATATTCTATTTTGATTTAGTATTTAAGAAAAACTCAAAAATAACATGACTTTGATAAATCATATTTTTAAAGCTCAATACTCTAGTTGTGATTATTCAAGTGAATGAGAGTTTCATCTAGAAAGGTTTTTTTTTACTGATACAAAAAGTTAAGGACATGACAGTTTTTCAATTTCATCTCTCAAACTTGATCGTAAAAATCATAAATTACGATTCAAGAACACTAAATAAAGAACTAAATTTACATATGGCCCAAAGACCTTATGTTCAAGATGCTACACTCTAATTTTGATTAGGCAACAAGCAGGATTAACCGCGCGTTGCTGCCGGGCGTTAATTTTTCGCGCGTTGTTGCGGGGGATTAATTTTTTTTATTTTTTTTATTTTGTATTTTGTATTTTGTGTGGGTTTATTATTTCGGTCTCATGTTTAATAGTTTTTTTTTTCTTATATGGACTTATGTGTTGGGCCTCATGTTTAAATGTTTTTTTATTCTATATGGGTTTTTTTTAATATAATTTTATGGGATTACGTGTGCCTTAAATGATAATCGCGCGTTACTGTAGGGCACTTATGTCCTGCGCGTTGTTGCGGGGCGTTAAAATTTTATTTAATTTATTTTTTCTTTTTTTTTAGTGCGAATTTATTTTTTCGGTCTCTTGTTTAATAAGTTGTTTTTTTTATATGGGCTTATGTGTTGGGTCTCATGTTTAAAGGTTTGTTTTTATTGGCTATATGGGGTTTTTTTTTAATATAATTTTATGGGATTTGTGTAAATATGTGTCATATATTTGGGCTTATGGTTTTTAGTGGCGTAAAGCGACACCGTTTAATGCAATATAGAGTTGTGCGTTTGTGACCCTGTCGATTATTTTAAAGTTATTAGGTATCGAAGATTTTTGCACGGGTATTTTTTATCTGAATAAATCGGTACTTTTGTAATATTTTTTTTCCTTTTTTAAAAAAAAATACTTTTGTAATATTTTTTTCCCATATTTTGTGCCAACAAATTTTATTTTTTTTAATAAAAAAAAACATTAAATGGGTCGGCCCAAGTTGGGAGCCCAACAAAAGCACTGTACCCAGCCCACTGTCAAAACGACAATGTTTAAGCTGGGTAATAAGTATAATATAATATCCTAAAAAACTCTTTTGTCAAAGCTAAAAAAACCCTAATTGTGAAAATAAAAGATTATAATGAAGGGACAAATTATTCAAAAAATGGAATCGTTTCGACATAAATTTCAATTGTGTTCCAACAACAATCGACGGTATATAAACGTAAATATCATTTCTCGATTTTAGAGTTCTTGATAATTACATTTTATTAAAATAGTTAATGATTATTAACGAGGTTGAAGGCTCACGCTCCGCTGCGAGACGATTAGTGGGTGTCGTTTTGGGTTGGCTGAAGTGGGTCCAGTGGTGATTACTGTTGTCGTTGCGATATCTCAGTGTTATTATGGCGAACGGACCGATAAACCAAAGGGCTATTTTTGTAAATTGCAAAAAAAATTAAGTTAACGGTCGTTAAGTAACGACCGATCCCAAGGACTATTTTCGTAAATTCTAAAAAAATTAAACTAACGGTCGTTACTTAATAGCCGTTAGTATGGGGGAGGGGGTATTTTGTAAATTATTTAAAAATGAGGGTAGTTTTCATAATTTGACACATAGTGTGAGGGGGTATATTTTTGTAAATTGCGAAAAGAAATTAAGTTAACGGTCGTTAAGTAACGACCAATCGAAAAAACTATTTTCGTAAATTCAAAAAAAAATAAACTAACGATCGTTACTTAACAGCCGTTAGTGGGGGAGAGGGGGTATTTTGTAATTTTTTTTAAAATGAGGGTAGTTTTTGTAATTTGACACATAATGCGAGGGGGTATTTCGTAAATACCCGAGGGGCTATTTTGTAAATACCCGACTGGTTGCAGGTGGGTTTTCGGGTCAGGCAGACGGGTTGCGGGTCGGGTAAACGGGTCATGGTGTGTGAGGGCAGTTTCCGGGTCGAACGGGTGGATACCGGGTCGGGTCAACCCGGCAGATTTAGGTCGGGTGTCCTACCTTTTGTATAGATTGATAATGATAATAAATCGCACCAAACCTAGCGATCAATAATAGCCCAAAAGAGAGACCCCGATGGCATGTTAGGTAAAGAAGAACAATCCAAACGTAACAAACATTAACTTAAAGAAAAAAAAAGGCACAAGTTGGAAAATAATAAAGCAAATTAAAAACCAAAAGAAACAAAAGAGAAAAACATACAAATAATAGGTTGCTGGTCGCTTGGCACTTCAAGTAACATACAAAAACACTATATAGAGATAGAGAAAAATACAAAAACATGTGAACAAGTGTAACAAGTAGATCTTATTAATATTATTGAAGAGAAAATTACCGTTATAGCACAAAATCTTTTTGTACTTCCCCACTATAGTTAACTTTTTCCGTATTTATTATTAGTAGTTTTATTTCTTCGAGCAATAATTAAAAAAAAATTATACGAATCAAATTAAAAAAAATTAATTTTCTTTTTATAAAAAGAATTTTAAAACAAAAATTTATATTTTTTTTATTTCGGTTTCAGTTTACGAGCAATAATAAAAAAATCTTTAAAAAAAATTTAATTTTTTTTATTTCGGTTTCAGTTTACTAGCAATAATTAAAAAAAAATTATTTCGGTTTCAGTTTACGAGCAATAATAAAAAAAATTTAATTTTTTTTTTAATTCGGTTTCAGTTTACGAGAAGAAAAATAATAAGTCGCGGTGTTTTTTAAAAAAATTTAAAATTGCTCGAACTGAAACCGATGTAAAAAAAAATTAAAATTTTTAATTTTTTTTTATTATTGCTCGTAAACAGAAACCGAAATAAAAAAAATTTAAAATTTTTTAAAATAAGAAAAAATAATAATAATAATAATAATAAATTACACGTTTCGTCCCTATGGTGGTGACAGGAGCAAAAAGACCAAAATACCCTTTTAATAATTAGACTTAACGAGAAAAGTTAACGACCAACCAAAATAGGGACGGCCAGCGTTACCAGTTTCAAAATTAGGGACGACTGGTGTATTTAAAATGAAATAGGGATGAAACGTGATTTTTGAATAAACCATAGGGACGAAACATGTAATTTTTTCTAAATTAAATTAAAAAAAAGGCACAAGTTGAAAAATAATAAAGCAAATTAAAAACCAAAAGAAACCAAAGAGAAGAACATACAAATAATAGGTTGCTGGTCGCTTGGCACTTCATGTAAAGTACAAAAGCAAATAACATGTATTTTTCTAAGATCTCAAATTTATACTCAGTTTTTTTGTTCATTGTGTTCCAACAACAATTGACGGTATGTAAACGTAAACATCATTTCTCGATTTTAGAGTTCTTGATAATTACATTTTATTAAAATAGTTAATGGAGACCCCGATGGCATGTTGGGTAAAGAAGAACAATCCAAACGTAACAAACATTATATTAAATTTTAAAAAAGGCACAAGTTGGAAAATAATAAAGCAAATTAAAAACCAAAAGAAACCAAAGAGAAAAACATACAAATAATAGGTTGCTGGTCGCTTGGCACTTCAGGTAACATACAAAAACACTATATAGAGATAGAGAAAAATACAAAAACATGTGAACAAGTGTAACAAGTAGATCTTATTAATATTATTGAAGAGAAAATTACCGTTATAGCACAAAATCTTTTTGTACTTCCCCACTATAGTTAACTTTTCAAAAAGTTCTTAATTTGGTCATACTAAACTCCTCAACTGCTCAACTCCACTCAATAGTCGTCATGTGGCATTTTTTTATTATTATAGTACTAGTAGTTAGGTGGGTGTTTCTCAATATATTCTTTTGTTTTAAGATAAAATTACAAATACACCTTTATTGAATATTTTTCTCATCTTCTTTAACCCACTTCAATCACCACCAATCTATCATTATCACCGACCACCACCAACCACCACTCTCTCTGCTACACCACCTGTCACAACTCCTTCTGCTCGGCTTCTCTACTCGCAACTCATCAACTCTCGACTCCTCTACTCTCCACTACTCGCCACAACTTTAAATGATTAACTACACATAGTACAACCAATCAATCTCAGCTGATGATCAAAGCTCCTAACGGTCGTTGATGGGTTGCGTCGTTATCTCGACTCCCAAATGGGTTGAGTCGTTGAAGGTTACAAAGCTCCTGACGGTCACCATCAAGGTGGCGTGGTCGTGTGTTAGCGATGACGGTGGTGCTAATGAGACAACAAAAGAACCATGAAAAGATCTTTTTGGCAAACATGGTTTGCTGGTAGATGGAGGTGTGAGTTTATGAGTGATGATATGGTTAATTTGGTGGTACATGGGTTGGTATTTATATAACGATGGGGTGATAGTGGAATCCACCATGATACTACTGCTATATCTATATATCACTTCCTATTCTATTAAGCATGGTGACAGTCAGGGCCGGCCCGTGAATTTTAGGGGCCCTGTGCGACAACTACGACTTATATTGTCTATAAACAACAATAGAGTAAACTACACCGTTCGTCCTTGTGGTTTGCGTTGATCGCAGGCTCTCGTCATTTGACCGAAAAAAATGCACCGTTCGACCTTAAGTGGGAAACGTTTTCCGTCGTTGGTCCCTCCCTCTAACGGCCTTCAATAACGCTTGTTAAGTCATCACACCAAAGGGTATTTTTGTCCATTTTAAATCCGAAAATGAGAGCAAAATAGTCATCTTGTATAAGTCCGCCTATTTTTTTTTCAATCACTAACAAATAGAAAAATAAAAAAACATCCTTAAAGTATATCAGATTCATTATCTTCTTAAATAAACAGATAAAAACACACACGACATACACACAAAGAACATCATCATCTTCAACAAATAACAACTCCTCCATCAAACCCTCACACCCATCTACATACTAGAAAACTTACGTCACCTTTCTTCATAAACTTAAACACTACACCTCATGTTTACAAACAAAGAAACACACATACAAATTGTAGGAAACTAGAAAGGGGGGTTGAATAGTTTACCGGTTAATTTGTCGTTTTAAAACTTTACTTAGAAAATTGTTTGATTCGAGTTGTATGTCAATCAATCAACAATATGAATCACAACTAAAGTACCTAATGTAATGAACTAAGTAAACAATAACAATATAGAGATAGAGAAAGAAACGATCAAACCAAGACACCAAGATTTATAGTGGTTCGGCAACGAAGCACCTCTTCGTTCCTACTCCACTCCCCGAGTACTCCACTCGAGATTTCACTATGTTAACAAGCTCCCTTTAGACGGAGAAAACCGTTTACACGTCGCTTACTTTCTTTTCCGACACTAAGCTAGATGTCGAGTCCTAATCTTAGCTAGAACCAATCTAAGACTTCACAAAGTCTTTACACACTCACAAGATATATATACTCTTGGATTGACACACAATCCAAATCACAAATACACAATTTACACAATTAGATCTACACACAATCCAATTTACACAAATACATAATTTACACAATTGGATCTACACACAATCCAATTTACACAACAACACAAAGTTAATAAAATGAAGACTTGTGATCTTGAGGAGGAAGAAGGAGATCACTTGATAACAATTCGTATGTAGAAGAATACGATTGTTCTTCTCTTGCACTTGATTAGAAGAAAGGAGGAAGAAAGAATTAATCACTTGAAACAAGATCAAGATATGTTAGTGATCAAAATATGTGTTTTAGAAAGAAAGAAAGAAGAGAGAAAAGTAGATCTGAGAAAATTCATGGCAAGAGGTTTTGTTTTTCAGATGGGGTGGCCCAGTATTTATAGGAGACAAAAAGAGCCGTTATGCTGGCGGCGGTCCCTAATATATAAGGGGGCCGCCAGGCCTATAAGGGGGCCGCCGTAGACTACGCTCCTCTTTTTGTCTTTTTGTGGGGAAGGTGTTATCTGTTTTGGAACCTTCCATTTTGGGGGGGAAATCTGATTTCAAATTTATTATTTTAATAATACATTTCTTTTATGAATAAATATTTTGTTTTTATATTTTTATAAAAACACTTTTGTAGAAATGTAAGGTTTAAGAAAAATATTTTCTTGATCACTAATCATGTTTAATGATTTGTTTATCCATACCTTAAGTGATTAATCTTAGAAATAGAATTTTATGGTTAGTAATTTATAAACGTTTATTTTTATCGTAAACGTTTTTACATTTTGTTATTATCAAAACATCGAGAGGTCGAAAAATATAAATAACGTTTTTAGACATTATTTGTATTAACAATCTCTCCCTTTTTGATGATGACAAAATATAAACTCATTTAGTATAAAATTAGAGGTTTATAAATTACTAATGAGTTTAATTCCATTTCTCCCCCTTTTTGTCGAATCCAAAAAGGTTGATCGTCGAATTGTAGTAGAGAGAAAGAAATCGATGACTAAAAACTCCTCCTTGATGTATGCTCCCCCTCGTTCGGGGTACCAAGGGATCGATCTTACGATAATTTGTTTGCTACATAACAAAGTTAGAAGTACAAGTGCAAGCCAACATAGCATGACAAATATCTCAACATTATAATCCACACTTTTTGAAACTCATAAATAAAGTTCATTCAAATTGGTAGAAAGATCATACATAGTCATATAGGACAATATATGAAGATACAACATAAGATAAGCATAATAAAACACAACATATTAAAGCATCTAATAGAAGGAAACTAGTAGACTATTCTTGAAGTTTAGGAGAGATTTTAAGGAGAGTTGATAGTGATGGATAATGGGAAAAGGGTTGAGGGCCCAATGATGAGAGATTTGATTCACTTAAGGTCATCTTTTAAGATATTGAAGATTTTATGAGTTCCCAAGCTACAGTGACAAAAGTCTGAATGAAAATTGACTTGGTCTATACATGGAGGATGAATGTATGGTGAGGAGGGAGGTGAACAATTAGTTAACTCAATTGCATGTTGAATGTTGATATCAAGAAGATTTGAAAGGAGTAGGAGTTCATGCAAATGGTTTTCATTATGATTTTGAGTAGAGATTTATGGAGGTAAGAAGGAGGATGTAGGATTAGATAAATTATAAGAAGGAGGCAAAGGAGTGGTATCAAAGATTGAAGAGTTTGGTGGAGATTTAGGTAGTGAGTTGCTTGGAGATAGAGGAGGTGAGGAAGATGAGAGAAGGTTTATTGTTATATGAGAAGTGGTTGGAGTCCTATTTGGTGGAGGAGAAGGTGGTAATGGTGGAAGATTGTAACTTTGTTTCCAAGGTTCAAGAATTGCTCTTTTGTGTTTTCATGAGTAGTCACGAAGAGATTTGTTAGAAGATGATATTGAGACTTTGAGGAGATGTTTATAAAAGAGGTGGTGATTTGAGATGAAAAAGAATGGTGTTTATATAGAAGAATTTTGGGAAAGTCATGGTTTTGGTGGAAGAGAGTTCTAATGAGTGTTTAGTTTAGAAGGGAAATGACAGCTAGACCTAGGAAGAATAAGGTCAAAGTTGCAGACAAGGAGGGGACAGGAATATTTTGTGTTTCTCCTGATGGCGGTCCCTTATATCAGTGGCGGTCCCATATATATTAGGGGTCCGCCCTATATTTAAGGGGATCATTTTCTAGAGATTCACAAAATTTTCCAGAAGTTTGATTCTTTTTCAGAGTGGTCAATAAGGATTAGAAGGGCAATTATGGCATTTTCATCACTTCAAGAATCACATAATATATCTAAAGGAGAGAATAAGTCATGTAATGTTGCTAAGATGAAGCATATAAACGACTAAGATGTCTACTAAATGTCACATAACAATCATTAAACGTGATTAGAGGAAGTTATACATGATTAGAAAATATCATAACAATACCTAGTTTAAATCTACTTGCAAGATAATCCTATCAAACACACGTGTTACGTTACTACATCTATGTTACGTGTAATGATCATGATGAGCACATCGATCGTCTTTAGAATTCTCGTTAGTTGATATGATATGTAAACGATTCATTTTAGTTGGATAGGAGATGAAGTTATGATTGTTTGGAGAAAATTTGGTTAGATTGTCAAGAAATTTTGACAATAGAAATCCGTATGGCAAGATGCCATTGGATCGATGTTTAAAGTCATTTATTCGATTTATAATGAAATGAGAGATGTTGAAGGTTGTTGAGGAAGTGATGCAGAAAAGCATATAAGCTTCACAAGCTGACAATAGATTTTTACCGATATCAACGGTACATATGATGTTCTCACGAATGAGAAGATGTGCCGCTTTGAGATAAGGACAAAGTTCTTCGAGGAAAAGATTACAAGGATACTCAAAGGCAAACTTGAAACCATTTAACCGTTTCTTAGTTATATTGTATATGATTGAGGTTGGATGTGTTAATTTAGTATAGAGAGGATCTTTTGTTGGAGTGTTGTTGTGTTTATTGATGGATTTTAAAGACCATTCATTGTTGTAAAAGTAGTGTCCTTCAAACGGAATATTGAGTAGTGTTCCAAAATCCCAAAATGAAGCACCAACTCTCTTTCCATTTATTTTAAACAATATGATCCAAAGATCATTTATAAGAGTTAGTTCAAACATTTGATAAAATTCGTATATGAATTTTGGATATAAATTTCCTTTTAAATGAAGAAGGGTTTGAAATCCAGTTTTGTTTAGGTTCTTTTCCAAGATACCTTTGGAATCAAATGTTTCATCAACAATTCTTTCTTCATGAATGGGTCGTAAGGGTATTTTTATGAATGGTGATTTTTGTGAAGAATTGGTGTGTTCAGTAAGGTAAGATTTATGGTGAGTTCTTGGTCTTTTGTGTCTTTCTTGAGACATTCTCTTGTTCACCTATCATCAATAGCAATATTTTAGACGGCATTACGTATGAGATTCATCATTCGTTAAGCAATTCTCTAATGTGTGCTTATATGCGACAAATGTGGAGTAACAGTTATCTCGACCTAAATATAAAATCCTAAGAGTTAACTCAAACACTCCTTAATTTGATTTTTCTCAAACAAGTCGAAAAATACATATGAATTATGTATCTCGAAATTTGTTTATGAGATCATTATGGATGTGTTTGAAAATGTTTTTCTATTGGATTAACAATGCATAACAACAATTTTATTATGTTCCTAACGTGAGTGATTTGAAAATAAAATTGGGGTTTTGGTTCAAAATCAATTTTTCATTTAATCTTACTAATGTATGCAAATCTTATGTCTACGGGAAGTATATTAGTTATACATTGTATCCTAGTACTCTTAATTGTACAAAATTGAAAGAAAAATGGAAAATCCCTAATTTTGATTTTTGGTGTTCATCATGAACCCTAGACTCAAATTGAAAAAAGATAGATGAAATGACTTACAATTGATGATCTTTGTGATATTAGGATTGATTATTAGTGTTGATTTGATCTTCAATTGATGTTTTAATGGTTGATTTTTTGTTTTGGTGGGTTGTTATGCGTGTTCGTCAATGGCAGTAGGTAAGGGAGTGTTTTTTTTGTGTTTTGAAAAATTTTGTTTAAGTGTTCCAAATTATGGTCTGCTGATGGCGGTCCCATATCTCCTGTCGGTCCCAAATATATTGTGGGGCCGCCTATATGGGGGCCGCCCTCAGTAGAGGGTTTTTTACTTGAGTTTTTGACGAAAATTTAACAAAGATGAGTGACATTTTAACTTGCATTTCGCAAATTAAAAATGTTTAAAGTACTTCGGATGAAGTATTCAAGTTGTCACGACACGGAGTGGAACACGGACTAGAATCGAAACTAGAAGAAGGAGAAGCGGACACATAAGGTTTATGGAATGTGTTCCATCATTCCTAAACCAAGACGTAGATAGTTAAACGATTCACGTTTAAGGGGTTTAGTAAGAATGTCGGCGATGTTGTCGACGGACGGCACTTTTTCGATTGAGATATGTCCTTTCTGGACATTATCACGAAGAAAGTGGTGACGTATTTCGATGTGTTTGGTACGAGAATGTTGCACCGGGTTTTTGCTAAGGTCAATCGCGCCTTTGTTGTCGCACATGATGGGAACGTCGTCGAGTCGTACGTCGTAGTCGATGAGAGCTTGTTTCATCCATAGTGCTTGTTGACATGCCTTTCCGGCGCTTACGTATTCGGCTTCGGTAGTGGATATAGCAAGAGCGGTTTGTTTCTTCGAGAACCAAGATGTCAAACAACATCCCACGAACGTACAAATACCGCTAGTGCTCTTTCGGTCCACATAATCTCCCGCATGATCAGAGTCGGCATATACTACGGTTTCTATGCCGGTCCCCTTAGGATACCATAATCCTAAGTGCGTAGTGCCTTTAATGTATCAGAAGATACGCTTAACCGCTTCAAGATGAGAGGTTTTGGGAGTTGGAGCATCTTGAAAGCCGGGCCAAAGGCAGAACTAACATGATAAATCGGGCCCTACTTTGTCGTTAGGTATAATAAACTACTTTTCATGCCTTCGATACTTGGTATATCTGCAGGACTCACACTCTTCATCTTTTGTGTGTTTAGTATCGGAGGAATGGGGGTTTTCAAAGGTTTAGACTCTTCTTGACTAAATTTCTTAAGCATTCTTTAATATACTTAGATTGATTAGATATAACGTCTTCCATTGGTTTAATTTGTATCCTAAGGAAGATAGGTAAATTCACCCTTCATGCTCATCTCGAATCGTTTGCATGATTTTGGCAATTTTCATCACACATGTCTTGACAAGTCGAACCGAATATAATGTCATCGACATATATTTGAACAATGATGAGATTTGAACTTTTCTTCTTAGTAAAAAGAGTGTTATCTACCATTCCTATTTTATATTCATGTTTAATAAGAAAAGCTTTTAATCTATCATACCAAGCTTTGGGTGCTTGTTTAAGACCATATAAAGCTTTCTTTAATTTATAAACATGATCCGGTTTTTCAAAATCAATGAATCCCGGAGGTTGTGCCACGTATACCTCCTCATTGATAATCCGTTCAGAATGCACTTATTTACATCCACCCCCCCCCCCCCCCCCCCCCCCCCACCCCCCCCCCCCCCCCCCCCCCCCCCCCCACACCCCCCCCCCCCCCCCCCCCAACCCCCCCCCCCCCCCCCCCCCCCCCCCCCCCCCCCCCCCCCACCCCACCTCCACCCCCCCATTTGGAATAATTTTAAAATCTAAGGCGCAAGCATAAGCTAATAATATTCTAATGGACTCAAGTCTAGCACCGGGCATATAAGTTTCATCATAATCGATGCCCTCTTGTTGGTTGTAGCCTTGAGCAACTAACCTAGCCTTATTTCGAGAAACAATACCGTTCTCGTCTAACTTATTTCTAAATACCCACTTAGTTCCTATGATTGTCATATTCCTAGGTTGAGGAACTAACTCCCAAATGTCGTTAGCGATGAATTGATTTAATTCTTCTTGCATGGCGACTATCCAACTTTCATCTCCTAAGGCTTCATTCACATTCTTAGGTTCTATAGTTGATATAAAACAAAAGAAGTTACTTTGGTTTTAGGCTTGAGACCTAAGGGTTCGTTGGTTAAGGTTTCCTATGACATTTTCTAAGGGATGGTTCCTAGATTCCTTAATATTGACTATATCGTCAATCTCTAAGGTTTCATCCTCAACAGCATTTTCTAGGTTTTTCTTTTCGATTTCCCTAATGGCTTCTTCTTCATCTAAGTCATCATAACTAAGGTGAAGTTCTTTAGAGGGTGGAGGAGTTTCATCGTTTGTCACGTTTGAGTGATCTTACGATTTTCTAGTTGTGTTTATTAAGAATGATATAGGCTTTACTATTTTGGGAGTAACCTAAAAAGACACTTCTGTATTGACTTTGGGTCTACTTGTAAGGTAGTCTTTGGTGTTTAAAATGAAGGACTTGCTTCCAAACACTCTAAAATAGTCAAGAGTAGGTTTCCTACCTCTTAAGATTTCATAAGGTTTTTTTCCTAGGATGGCTCTAATTAGGATTCGGTTGAGAATGTATGTTAAAGTACCAGAACTTTTATGGTAACAATTGCTAGTTCAACATGGTTCTACTTATTTCCTGAAGTGTCCTATTTTTCCTTTCAACCACGCCATTTGATTGAGGAGTGCGTGGAGCCGAGAAGTTATGAGTAATACCATTGGCATTACAAAACTCTCCAAATTGCACTTCATTATCAAATTCTCTACCGTGGTTGGTTCTTATTGACACTATTGTACATCCTAATTGGTTTTGGATTTTCTTACTAAATATTTCGAATTGATCGAAAGCTTCGGTTTTATTCTTAAGGAATCTAGTCCAAGTGTACCTAGAGTAGTCATCTACTATGACTAAGGTGTAGCGATTTCCTCCGTAACTCCGTACGGTGGATGGACCAAAAAGATCCATGTGGAGAAGTTCTAAGCATCTAGTCATTTGAGACTATATTCCTTAGCTTTGTGGGACTAACGTGAGGCATGTTTAACCAATTTTGCAAGCATCACAAAAGGTGTTGATCAAAAACTAAGCTTAGGTAAGTTTCCTGACTAATATTCCTTGAAAGCTAACGATTGAAATGAGATGCATATATTAGTGGACCTTATCTTCTATGCAACAATGTGGAGTTTTCATCATCGTTGCAAGACTATTTTATCCTTTGGCTTATTTTCTATTCTCACATACAAGCCTTTCTTCCTAATACCTCTACCTATGACTTTACCATCCTTAGTGATTTCACTATCATGTTCAGAAAAAGTTACTCTACACTTATTATCACATATTTGTCCTATACTTTTGCAAGTTAAAATTTAAAGATTATCAAACTTGTTCTACATTATACAATTTTGAAAGAGTCGTTAGAAATCGTACTTGCCAACTGATGTTACGCAAACAAAGATTACTACACATAAATTACGTTTCCTCCATTGTATGCCTTTGTAAGTGAAGAAAGTTATTGGTTGCACGTCAATGTGTTTAGAGCAATCACTATCCTTGATCAATTCATCGGGCTCCAAAGTCGATTCCAGGTCATATCTATTTTTATAAGACAACTAACTCAAATTTTGGTCCCCAATTTCTCAAGGCGTCCAAGTTGTTAGTGCGAAACATCCTTTGCATTTGATGCAATTGGTTGGGATGTGAGATGAAGAAAATTTTCCCTTGGCATGTAACTTTGACGTGGGAAAAGTTTTTCTACTTATGTGAACGCATGAGGTTGGTTTTGATCGACCCACAAATGTCTTTTTTGGTTGCCGTTGCTTCCTAGGACGTGAATAATTATTATTGACTCTTCTAGGAAGGTGGTGTTTTTGATCTAAATTGGTTTTGAAAATCCAACTACGGGCTTTGTCAATGGTTTATAAAATTGTTTGACTTCATTGTCACTAGCCACAGGAATTTTGACTTTGTTTACAATTATGTGTTTTGGTCTAGGACCCAAAATAGATTTTTGAAAAGACACACTTTTTTCAGAACTAGGCGTTGCTGGTGGCGGTCCTATATTTATTTTGGGGGCCGCTTGAACATTAAAGGGGCCGCCCATAATTATGGGACCTCCATCAGAAGACGTCTTTTTCTGAGCTTTTACAAATTCTATTTCCTTAGTTCCACTAGATGATGTTCTAATGGTATTAAATCCCCAAACCACTAATTTATCACCGGAGGATTTTTGATTATTTAACATTTTATTCAAGCAATGTGTACTCTTTTCAAATTTGTTTAATCTAGTAGATTCTTTTTTGAGCTTTTCATTTTCAATTTTAAGTGTATGACATTTTGCACAATCGAGATCAACTCCCTTGTTTTTCTCGAGTATGGATAATCTATCTTTTAATTCTTTAAGCTCATTTTCTAGACTATTTCTAATAGCTTTTAACATTTTGTTCTTAGTGATTATCTTTAAACTCATTTTGCACAGTTTATCATATTCATTGTCTAAATCTAAATCATCAATTGATGTGTTTTCATCACTAAAGTAAGAAGATTCGGAACATACCTCATTTGGTGATTGAGCTACAAGACATGTCTCGTCTTGGATCTTTTCATCATCTTCTTCACCACTATCGCTCCAAGAACCTCCAACAAATGCTCTTTGGTTCTTGTCTCTCGGTGGCTTTAGACATTCTCCAATAAGATAATTTGGATCTCCGCATCTAAAGCACTTCCTTTCACTTTTGCCGTTTTTGTCGTCTCGGCCTTTTTGAAAGGTTTTTTTGTCGTTCTGAGGTTGTCTTGCGAATCTACCTCTTCTCTTAAAGAAACTATTGATGTCTCTTATACAGTTCATGGCGTACTCTTCGTCTTTTCTACGGACATATCGATCACTCTTTTATCACTTGATCTTTCTTAGCATTTTACAACGCATGGATTTCCTTTCAACTTTTGCTTTGACTTTTTTAGAATCTTTCTTGTATGGATCATATCATGAACTTTGACGTTTCCTAGAGCTCATCAGAGTGATAGCGATGTAAGTTTTCGACTCTTCAATCGTCGTGGACCTTTGCTCTCATTTGGGATGTAGAGCTCTAAGAAACTTCTTATGTAGTTCTTACTAGAGTACCTTATCAAGTGCTTTTAAGACTTGTATTAATAGTATCATAATTAGCAAAAGCACTATCTATGATTCGTCTTCGGAATGTCGAATTGTTCATATTGTTGAATCAAAGGTCGATCTTATTATCTTGGACTTGGAATTCCCTTGATGGGTGATAACAAAGTTTTCCAAAATTTCTATTTGCAGTGTATACTCATGAAAAAAAAAAAAAAAAATTCTTTAATATTCTTTCATTGGCCAAACAAACATTGTAAATATCCATTTTTGCTTAATTATTTTACGTAAAGTCTCTTTTTGAGATAATCGGTTTTGTTTTTCAAAAGGGTATACCTTATCTATTTTGGTTTCTGGATTTTGTACTAATAGGTGAAAATCACCATTTGTAATAACATGCCTATGATCTAAGTCTTTGATTAAATTATGTCTCGAATCTATCTTTCCATTAATAAAACTATCGCTTCCAAGAGTGGTGGTATTTGCATGGATTGCCCTTCAAGATATTTTGTCGAATCTCATATATTCGATCCAAGCTTTAAATTACAATACATTTAAAAATCTTGAGTGACCTTGCTCTGAACCAAATAATGTGGAGACTAGAATGGGGTGTTGATAGTTTATACATTTGGTTTTTGCGTTTTAAAAGTTTTACTTTCAAAAATGTATAGATCGAGTTATATGTCTAATCAAATCACAGTATGAAGCAATAATATCTAAAATAAACACTGATAACAAAATAATAATGTAAGAGTAAAGGAAAGAAACACCAAAACCAAGACACCAATGATTTTTATAGTTGTTATTTTGTTCGGTACGAAGCACCTCTTTGCCCTACTCAACTCCCCGAGTATCCGACTCGAGATTTCACTATGTCAACATAGCTCCTTTAGGGAGAAAACGTTTTACAGTCGTTACGTTATTTTCAACTTTAAGCTAAATGTCGAGTCTAATCTTAGCTACAACCAATCTACACTTCAAAGATATACACACTACAAGATCTACTCTATCGGCTCCACACAATTTCCGAATCACACAAAATACACTAAGATAAATAACAACAGACCTTTTGTGTACTGCTAGTAGAATGGAGAAGAAGAGATCACTAATTAGCACTTCGCTTCTTGACGAATATCGAGTGTTATTCTCTTGCACTGATAATGAAGGGAAGAGATGAGTTGAGAGATTTGGAAGAGATGAGAAGAAGATATTAGATCACTTGAAACAAGATCTAAGTATGTTAGTGATCAAGAGTTTTAATGAGAAAAAGAAGATTTAAAGAGAGAGAGAAAAGACTGAAAAATTTCATGCAAAGAGGAATGTTTTTCTGCTGGGAATGGGCCACTATTTATAGGCAGGGAATCCCAACGGCTATCTGGGGCGGTCCCTTATATATAAGGGGGCCGCCGCCTAGACTCTGCTCCTTTTTTTTATCTTTTTGTGGGGAAGGTTGTATCTGGTGTAGAAGCTTCCGTTTTGGGGGAAAAATTTGACTTTCAAATTTGAATTTCAAATTTTATGTTTTTAATAAAACTTTTTTATTTTAATTAGAAAATATTTTGTAAATGTATTTTTGAGAAAATACTTTTGTAGAATTAAAAGTGAGGATTAAGAGAAAAATATTTTCTTGATCACTAATCATGCTTAATTATTTTGTTTGTCCATACCTTAAGTGATCACTAATATTAGAAATGAAATTTTACATTTAATAATTTGTAAACGTTTATTTTTATTGTAAACGTTTTTACATTTTGTTATTATCAAAACGTTGAGAGGTCGAAAAATATAAATAACATTTTTGAGCATTATTTGTATTAACGGACTATTCTCAGCATGGCATGGTTCTTCCTGAATTAGACATACGTGATCAGGCTATGTATAATTAAGGACTAACGATGCAATGCTCATTTTTGTCAAATTAACGTTATGCATAAAGCAGTATCAAAATAGTTTTATAGTGTGATAAATTAATTCATAAGATGGAAACAAGGTAGTTTATAAAATGACAACAAAATGGTTTTCGAGATAACCATAAGATGGTTTATAAGATGATAGTTAAATAGTTCATGAGGTGATAGTAAAATAATTTAGATGATGCATACAAAATAGTTTCGTAAAATAAAAACAGAGTGATTCATAAGGTGGTAGTAACGTGATTTTCGAGATGGTTGTAGGGTAGTAGATAAGATGTCAGGAAAATAGTTTATAAGCTGATGGAAGGATTGTTTGTAGAATGATAGTAATTAAGTTTATAAAATAATAGCGAAATAGTTTATAAGTGATAGCAAAATGGTTTATAAGGTGAATGGTAAAATAGTTTACATGATGATAATAGGATGGGTTATTAGGTAATAGCAAAATGGTTTATATGATGGTGGGAAAATAGTTTATAATATGGTAACTTACTAGATGATGGTAGAATAGTTTATTACAATAGTGAAATAGATTTTTAAATCGATAGCGAAATAGTTTATAAAATGATGGTTTATTAACCGATAGTAAGATAATTTATTAATGATGGTAAGATAGTTTATTATGTGGTAGTGAAATGGTTTATAAAGTGGTTGTAAAAGTGTTTAACGGGCTATAATAGTTTAAGGAGTGACTTGCATAAATAAACAGATGATTAAGGTAAAATCGACGAAGTTGTCATGACACGTAAATTTAAACCATCCACATGGTACAACGAAAATTTAAAAGGAAGTGCGACACAAATTCTTATGGGAAAGAGAATCTAA
This sequence comes from Tanacetum coccineum, assembly GCA_026074375.1. NCBI lineage: Eukaryota > Viridiplantae > Streptophyta > Magnoliopsida > Asterales > Asteraceae > Tanacetum > Tanacetum coccineum. The sequence continues at coordinate 3,563 of BQNB010004920.1, read as the reverse complement.
GGTAGTTCCAACTTAGGTTTCACTAGGCAAGATGGGAAGGTCTCTCCTTAAGTATTAATCTCAATAGCATTATTAACTCGTTGGGCTACAATATGCCCATTCTTCGCGGAAGTCATTCTTTGTCTTATCGCTGGTATTTTCTTCAAAATTGAACGGAGTAGAAGAAAATAAAATAAGTCGGATTCCAAAAGTCGTGTTCTAAAGATGAAAGGTTACGAGGTGACGGGTTATAGTCGTGTTCGAATTAATCGGCATGTTTCTAGGCGACGGGTCACAAGATGGCATAGGTGTTTCAACAGTATGAGGCGGGTGTTCAACTCGGAGTTAAATGATAATGTAACTAGTAGAATTGGCGGATTGTGACAAGTTTCAATGTTATGTAAAACGGTATTATGTAAAGTCATGAAAAGTTTTAAAGACCATCATGTCATTCACATTGTCTTGGGAAAGGTCCTAGCATTTATATACATAACTTTTATATAAGGCAAGTGTAAAAGCACGTAAGGCAAATGTAAACGCATGTATGGGCAATATAAGCATGTAGTGTTATGCGCATGAAAACGTTTTATGTGATGCAATGTTTGTGAAAATGGTTATAGTCTAGGTAAAATATGCAACCTAGTTCTCTATAACCTTGGCTTTAGATACCAATCTGTAACACCCCCAAAATATGTGGCAGCGGAATGGTAACAGGGAGTGTTACTTCATAATACAATAGCACAAGATACAAGAGAACGACTTCTAAATGAACCGTTTGAAAGATAATCTCGTTGATTTAATTGAAATTCAAAAAGTTATAACATTTGTCCCAAAGTGGCATCAAAATGAAAGGCTGAAAATAATACAACGAGATTGATAGTTTGAATGCAAGTAGAAATCCATGAATGAAATCTTGAAAAGTTTAGACTCCAATGCACATCAAGAACGTCAAGCAGCTTATTCATCTGAGAAATACATGCTTAAAAGTGTCAACCTAAAGTTGGTTAGTTCATAGGTTTATGTAAGTATAAATGTTAGACCGCACGATTTAAAGTAAGTATTGTGTGGTATACAATATCTGGAGAAGTGATTACGATTGCACTAAGCTCATGACACCGAAACTAGACAAAGTTATGCATGCCAATCAATTTCAGACAAAGTAAGTAAGTGCCCCAGTGAATGCCAATCAATTTTAGACAATCAAAGTGCCCTAGGGAGTGTCCAAAGTAAGACACTCGCAATCCGACATGGTATACGCCCGTTGGCCTTGTTGGCACCAATCATGGGATGTCAATCTCAATAGATCTATTTATAACACTCACGCTTACACAAAGTAATTAACGGTTCATGATAATTCAGGCATAGTGGATTAACGCTACTTAGGCTAATCTGTAATCATTTGAAAGAAAGTAAAGTATTTACATCCATAAGTGAAAACAAGCAATGTATCTACCCCGAGATTTGTAAAATAGTGATAAACAAGTTAAAACGGGGCTATAAACTCACAAAATCTTGAAAAGTAATCGCAGTGTTATAAAATAAACAAGCATGTAAACAAGTTTGTAAATGAGCAAGTAAACAAGTTTGTAAACGAGTATGTAAACGTGTATGTAAACGAGTTATGAAAACGAGTATGTAAACGAGTTTGTAAATGAGCATGTATTCTCCTCCAAAATATTTATAAAGAAGCAAAATAGAGGCCATGAAACTCACCTCAAGTAATGGTATTGACTTTAGAATAATCAATAAATAAAATCGTCACGAAAGTCCGGTATGCGACCTATTTTATTATAGGTCGATTTAGAATAATGCAATTAAAACAATGTATTTTATATCGTTATATCATCACCTAATAGTTTCGTTTTTGTTTATAAGTCAAAACGATGTTTACGTTAAGTTCATCATTTTTATTACTTCTACAACGCTAATATATATATATATATATATATATATATATTATATATAATATATATATATATATATATATATATATATATATATATTTATATATATAGCCCAATTAGTTCATAAAATAATATTTATGAAGTTTAAGACACGCATAAATATTATATAAGTATTAATACATTGTTTTCTATAATTTTTATAGCTCAAACTAACCCGAAAACTCCTTTTATTAATCCTAACAGCATGCATTTTATAAAAATGTTACGTGCGGGTCCGGTTTTAAAAGTGTGATAACTCCTTCGTTTTTGACTTTCATGAGAAAAAAAATGACGCATTTAGCCGGTTCGGACCCGAAAGGGGTCAAAATCACTACAACAGATTCTGCTCAAATTGTATAGAAAAACTGTTTTTGCCGAAATCGTTACTAAACTTGTTTTGACAGTATCTTCTTCGTTATAGATCCGTTTTTCAAGTTATTTATATGTACAGAATTGTATTTAAGTGTGCTAACATATTTTTAAGGTTTTAACTTGTCGAAAAGTTCCTAACTCTACTGCTAGAATCGGCTGTTAAGGGAGGGTTTATATACCTTCCAAAATCTATAATTTACCCTCATTTTTACACAACAAAACCTTCTAACCTAACCACTTCATCCACATTCACAATCAACACATCCAAACTAACCTAATCTCATCCAACTCTTCACAACATAATGAATAAATAATTAGTTTATGAACCACAAAATTATTAACAAAATTATTAACAACACTAAATAAGCTAGTTTATGAACCACAAAATTATTAACATATTTAATAATTATATAAGTAAGTACTGATCTTGATTTCTTGAAACTCCTTTTTAAAAAGTAACTGGTTGGTGATATAACTTTATAACCAAGATGTTTATGTAAAAATGATAATAATAAAAGTATGAAAATATGTATAATCAAAATCAAGATGTATAAAAAATCAAAAGGGTAGATATGGTATGCTTACTAACATGATGAACACAAAAAAACCCTATGCTTAGATTTTTAACCCAAAACTTATAAAACCTAACTTGGAATAGATAAACCCTAAGTTAAATCTTGAAACCCAAACTTGAAAACACCATAGATCACCTTAAAAATGAACCTTGAACACCCTTGTATGCTAGAATTATCAAGAAAATGGAAGACAATGGAACTCTTTGTTGACAGAAATAATGCCTAAAAACGTTATTAATATTTTTTGACCTTTACGTTTTCATAATCACAAAATGTAAAAACAATTAATGAAAAATTATTCGTAAATAAATATTTAGTAGTAAATTTTCATTTTGAAAATTTAATCACTTAAAGGTATGAATAAATAAATGCTTAATGCATTTTATGATCAAAAGAATTTTTATTCAACCTCACATTTTTTATAAAAATGTCACAAACATTTTTATAACTTTTACAAAACATTTTTAGATTTAAAAGAAATGTTTTATTCAAAATAAATATTTTGAATTCAAATTTTCTACCTAAAAACGGCTAAAAATGTTCCAGAAAAAACCTCCCCTGAAAAAGACAAAAAAGGGAGCGTCCTGGCTTAGCTGGCCCCCTTAAATACATGGGCGGTCCCCTTAATTTTAAGGGGACCGGCACCCTAATTAAGGGGACCGGCCAGACAAAAAGTCAAGTCAGTTTGCCTATA